>JARQOC010000003.1:321230758-321329234 GCA_033576535.1 Allobates femoralis
AGGAGTGGAGGATCAGGATGGGAGGATGCGGGGGGCAGTGGATTGGGCTGTATGATTGTTTAAAAGTTGGCAGCTTTTTACCATTGGCTTTTAAACAATCATGCCCCCATTTCAGCCTTTTCCTTTGCCCCCAGACCACTTTATAGGGTCCTTTTGGTAAACAAACTGTTATCGAACATAACCTCGAACTGCTGAATTTGAAGCTAATTGTTCGCATTCGTCGAATGACTCGAACACCGCCAAAACAGTTCGAATTTGAGATTGGCGAACATTTCGAATTGAACATTGCTCATCTCTAGTCATAGCTATCAACATTTTCTCAGCTGGATAACAAGGTACCAAAACGTTTTCTTCTAATAAAAGTTTCAAACTCTCCTTTCTTCCTTTGTTTACTTAAAACACCTTTTCCCACCTTCTCTTAAAGCTGACCAAGAACTAGAATGGAAAAACTTTCATTTATGTTGGATTTAAATGGAAACTGTACTTTCAACAAAATTTGCAGAATAATTTGCAGAATTCCCATAAATAATTCACAGAATAATTTGCAAAAATCACATAAATAACAGAAGCAAATACAAAAACCATTGCAAAATATAGAATTAGAGAAATTTGCTTCTTTTTCCACTTTTGAGCCACTCTTTCCCTCCTAATTGCCTTTTCAACTCACAAAAAGTGCTCAAATCCATCATATTCAAAATAAGATGACCTGCCAGCATAGTGAGGTGTCAGGTTACATCTCCTATTATTCTCTATGTAGAGGGTAGGTGTGATATTAATTGGGGAGCAGTGTGAGAATACAGGAAAAGAGAGACAGAGAAATCGTGCTGAGCTTTCTACAAGTTGCTTAGCTCACTGCACAGCTGGATTCACATTTGCTCTGCTCACTACTGCTGTGCAAGTCTCCTTCCATCAGCTCAGAGTTGATTGCAAGTTGAGATATAATTTCATAAAATGTCATATAAGGGATAGAAATGGTGTTATACCTCATGTACACACACATGACATCTTATTCTAAAGAGTTATAGTTACCTTTTAAAAATAAATAACAAAAAAAGTCTATGTAAAGTTGAAATATTCCTTTTTTACTCTTTTCACCATGTTGGAAAAAGGCTACAACTTAAAAAAAAGAAAAAGATAAATAAATCAATATGTTCTCAGATAAAAGTTGCAATTGTTAACAGTTACATTCCTTTGCGTTCATTACATTCCAGTGCGTGCAATGCTTATGTATTGTAAGAATAACCCTTACAGGGCACAGGTGTGTGCATTAGGCTAACAGAGGAAGCAGCTGTGTTTAGCTAGAGATGTCCTTAAACTTTGGCATGTTTGTGAACTAGGATTCTGACATGTGAGATGTATATGGTCATTGCATAAAGGTTATTAAGTTTTGCAACCAGTGGCTTCATGCAGATCTTTTTGAACATATAGAAAATTAAGTGTGATTGCCAAAAAAAAGGTCACCAACTGGGGAGCTCATCGCAAAGCATTTATAATCTGCACATCTGTTCTTTATCTGGAAACATCCTCTGTAGCCTCTTCCAACAAACAGCTCTGAGAACTAAGAAGGTGGCAGAAAAAAACTCAAGTTAATGATTTACGCATTTTCACATACATGTAAGCTATTATTATAATACATTTTCATAGATAACAACAGGAAGAAAGTAAATTAGTCACATTCAAGTAATAAATCCTAGTAAATTCATATTTATAACCAAGCTATATTTAGAGGGCATAAATAAAAGCATGGTGATGTTTTTAGCTCAGTAATAAAAATCAGATTTCCCCTTTAGTTGCTTGTGTTGTGTCTATTGACATGAATTTCTTAGCAGATAAAAGTAACAACCCATCCAATCTATACAGCTAAAGAAATCAAACTATAGATATCTGTAAATTTAGTGATGTGCAATAATGAGAAATGACACAGGGAAAAAGTATTTAACATGTTTACTGAAAAATATTTAATACTTCCTACAAAAGGCTTTGTTGGTGATGACTAGAGATGAGTGAACATTTTGAAGTTCAGGTTCAGTTCGGTCCGACGAATTGGTATATGTTCACTGAATGGCTCGACGAACAGTTCCCCAAACTTCGAACCCCTTTGAAATCAAAAGGAGGCAAAATCAAGGGCATAGAAAACACCTTTAAAGGGGCCAAAAAGCTGCAAAAAAATCTCAAATTTGAGGCAGATACCAGGAAAAGTGCCATCTATTACCTAGAGTTAGAATTGTTATCATTGTGCATTATGGATAAATGGTACAAGGCCTGGCCCAGTAATTCACCATTGATCAGGAACAGGGAGATGAGTGACAGGTGTAGGCATGATGGTAGCAGAAATTAACCCAAAGGGACAGTGTTTATCTGATCCGCGCTGCCAAAAAATGAACGGACCACAAGGATCTGTCAAGCAATGTTTGCTTTATTCAATGCGTTTCGGAACATTATCCCAGCTCCTTCCTCAGGAAACCAACCTCAGGTATTAGGTTGGTCTCCTGAGGAAGGAGCGGATATAACGCTCCAAAACATGTTGAAGGCCACCACTGCTTGACAGATCCATGTGGTGCTTTCATTGTACGGCAGCATGAAGCAGATAATCATTGTCCCTTTGGGGTCTTTTTTGCTACCATCTTGCATGCATGGAGTATGGATCCTGCAGCAGCCATATTATATGCATATACTGGTTGTTTGTCAGACAACCTATCCAGATGAGCAGTGATATCTGTCTTGGTACAAGAGGTTTTTAAGAGATAAGCCCCCTATTGCACTTTTATTTCCTTTTCTTAGTTTCTTCAGGTGTAGACATGGTGCTCATAGAGCCCTGGTAAATTCACAAAACACACAACAAAGATGTCCCAAGAAGACTCTCCACATTTCAAAAAATTAAGGCCATACACTATGAAAGTGGCATCAATTGACCCAGAGTAAAAATTGAACAATGGTGTAGCCTGAATGCATGGCACAGGCTCTGAAACAGGGCCTGGCCTAGTATTTCAAGGTTAAACATTGATCAGGAACAGGGGGATGAATGACAGGTGTTGGACTGTTGGGCTGGGAATCCCCATACCTCATATGTCATACAACAGCTTTAATAGATTTTATTCTCCCCCACACTCAGGTGATACAAATATTAGCTTCACAGACTACTCCAATAAATGTTATGCCCTGCCATACTCCAATGGCACATTATAAGCTTCACTGACTACTACAGGAAGAAGGATTCTGTTGGGTCAGTGACATGTATAGGCCTAGTGGGCAGGTGGTCCTCATACTTCATGCAACTGCTCCAATAAATTTTATGCTCCACTACACTCAGGTTCCACAAGTAAATGCTTCACTGACTACTACATTAAGAAGGCTTCAGGTGGGTCAGTGGCTTGTAGGCATGGTGCTCAGAGAGCCCTGCTAAAATCATGAAGCACACAACAAAGACACCCCAAGAAGAGTTTCCACATTCCATAAAATTATGACCAGATACCATTAAAGCGATATAAAGTGACCTAGAGTAAAAATTGTACAATGGCACAAACTGCATGCATGGCAAAGGGTCTTAAACAGGGCCTGGCCTAGCATTTCAATGTTAAATATTCATACGTAACAGGGGATGAGATACATGTGTAGGCATCATACTCAGAGAGCCCTGCTAAATTCAGAAAACAGACAAGAAGGAGCCCCGAAGAAGAGTCTCCACACTTCAAATAATTAGGGCCATACACTATGAAAGTGGCCATCAATTGGCTTAAGGTACTGTCACACGCGGCAATTTTGCTAGCAATTTCACTGGCAATTTGCTGGTTGCAGTGAAATCATGGACACATTGTTCCATTTTGTACACGGCAATAAAATAGAACAATGTGTCCATGATTTCACTGCAACCAGCAAATTGCCAGTGAAATTGCATGCAATATTGCCGCGTGTGATGGTACCCTTAGGGTAAAAATTGTTGAATGGAGCAGCCTACATGAATGACTCAGGGTCTAGGACAAAGCCTGGTCTAGCATTTGAAGGTTAAACATTCATTAGTAACATAGGGATGAATGACACATGGGACATCATACTCAGGTTCGCTCATCTCTAGTGATGATGATAACTTCAAAATGCCTTCTATATGGAGAAACTAGTCACTTGCATTGCTCAGGTGTGATTTTGGTCCATTCTTCTGCACATAACGATCTTCAAATTGTGAAGGTTCTTTGGGCTCCTTCTTTGAACTGTGATTTTTAGTTCCTGTTATAAATTTCCTATTGGATTCAGGTCAAGTGATTGCCTGGGCCACTTTAACAGCTTTACTTTATTTCTCTGAAACCAATTGAGAGATTCCTTGGCTGTATGTTTGGAATCATTGACTTGCTGAAAAGTCCACCCTGGTATCATCTTCATCATCCTGGTAGATGGCAGCAGATTTTTATGAAAAAAGTCCTGGTAAATTTGTCAATTAATCTCTCTTACAATTATATGACAATTGCCAGTGCCGTATGATGGTCAACAGCCCAACACCATGATTATTACACATATCCTAATTTATATACATCCATAGTTTAATTTCTTTGCCTGTGTTGATATGACATGTTGTTATTGACATCTGGTGAGAAATTCCTATCAATAGCACCTTTAGAAATATATTAACTTTGAAAATTGGTGACTTTTTCAATACTTATTTCAAAATCTGTATAAAATCCTCTGCATTGAAATTGCAGCACCAAGAAGAAACGGTCGGGGAATTATGGAAATCACATAATAGATATGTTAGTGATGCAATCGGGACCTCTGGGGATGATGGGGGTAGCAGCACGGATGGTGAGCCCTCCACAGGCAGGACTGGTCCCCAAGGCAACAGTGTAAAGTGTACTGCAGTGGGTGCAGGGTTCACAGGCACAGGCAGTCTCTCACTGCTTATTTCTCCTCTCAGGCGCGGCAATCAGAGTCTCAAATAGTATCAAGCTTTAACTGGGTTTTACATTCCTTTCTCGACAGATAGTACAGCTTACACAGTTCAGCAGTGGCTCTGGTATAGTTGCAGCAGCCGAGATGGTTTATCTGAGACTCCCCCTTTCGTGTGTCTTTCAGGCTTTTTCGGTCTGTTCCGCAGCATGCTAGCCACAGTCCAGCGGTCATGGGCTTTCATTGGGTGACTTTTCGGGTCCCCCAGCCCTAATACAACTGCCTTCCTTTCACTGCACCAGAGGTAGGGTCTCGGGACATAAAGACTCCGCACCCCGCCGGAGTTTGTGGTTGGGGCATAAAGCTTCCCTGCCACCTCAGTAGAGCTGGCACTCTGGTTCCGGCCCAGTCCCTCGGTGTCTCCACTAACCCAGGAATACCTAGACTCCTTCTGTCTTTCATCATCTACAGCCTTGGACCTGGAAAGCTTCATAGTGGCATAGGCTGCTGGGTCTGCGTTCTCTCAGTCCTCTTTTGTGGTCTCGCTTCTCCTTTCGACTGGTCTGGCTTTGTCTGGGTTGGTCTGGTCTCCTACTACTAGTAACATTGTAACATTGTAACATTGTTTTTAAGGTTGAAGGAAGATTTTAAGTCCATCTAGTTCAACCCATAGCCTAACATGTTGATCCAGAGGAAGGCAAAAAAAAACCATGTGGCAACACTAAGCTCCACATTGGGGAAAAAAATTCCTTCCTGACTCCAGATATGGCAATCAGACTAATTCCCTGGATCAACGCCCTATCAAAGAATCTAGTATGTATAACTGGCAATATTATAGTTTTCAAGAAAGGCATCCAGGCCCTTCTTAAATGTTAGTAGTGACTCACTCATTACAACAGCATGTGGCAGAGAGTTCTATAGTCTCACTGCTCTTACAGTAAAGAATCCGCGTCTGTGATTATGATTAAACCTTCTTTCCTCCAGACGTAGAGGATGCCCCCTTGTCCCAGTCTCAGGCCTAAGAGTAAAGAGATCATTAGAAAGGTCTCTGTACTGTCCCCTCATATATTTTATATATTTTATATATTTATACATTATTATAAGATCACCCCTAAGCCTTCGTTTTTCCAAGCTAAATAACTCCAAGTTTAATAACCTGTCTTGGTATTGCTAATGACTTTTGTCGCTCTTCTCTGGACCCGCTCTAGTTCAGCTATGTCTTTCTTATACACCGGAGACCAGAATTGTACACAGTATTCTAAGTGTGGTCGCACTAGTGACTTGTATAGAGGTAAAATTATGTTCTCCTCATGAGCATCTATGCCTCTTTTAATGCATCCCATTACTTTATTTGCCTTTGCAGCAGCTGCCTGACACTGGCCAGTAAATGTGAGTTTGTCATCTACCCATACACCCAGGTCTTTTTCAGTGACAGTTTTGCCCAGTGTTTTACAATTAAGCACATAATTATACCTTTTGTTTCCTCTGCCCAAGTGCATGACTTTACATTTATCCCCATTAAAGCGCATTTGCCATTTAGCAGCCCAAGCTTCTAGTTTACATAAATCCTCCCGTAATATAAAATTGTCCTCCTCTGTATTGATTACCCTGCAGAGTTTAGTGTCATCTGCAAATATTGAGATTCTACTCTGTATGCCCCCTACAAGGTCATTAATAAATATATTAAATAGAAGCGGGCTCAACACTGACCCCTGTGGTACCCCACTGTTAACTGTGACCCATTCTGAGTGTGTTCCATTAATGACCACCCTTTGTTTCCTATCACTAAGCCAGTTCTTAACCCACTTACACATATTTTCCCCTATCCCCATTGCCCTCATTTTATGTATCAACCTTTTGTGTGGCACCGTATCAAAAGCTTTCGAAAAGTCTATATACACCACATCCACTGCATTTCTTTGGTCCAGTCCAGAACTTACTTCTTCATAGAAGCTTATCAGATTAGTTTGACAGGAACGGTCCCTCGTAAAACCATGTTGATAATGGGTCATGAGGTTATTTTTCTTCAGATACTCCAGTATAGCATCTCTTAGAAAACCCTCTAGGATTTTACCCACAGTAGAGGTTAAGCTTACTGGCCTATAATTTCCAAGTTCAGTTTTTGTCCCCTTTTTGAATATTGGCACCATATTTGCTATACGCCAGTCCTGTGGTACAGACCCTGTTATTATGGAATCTTTAAATATTAAAAATAATGGTCTATCTATGACAGTACTTAATTCCTGCAGCACTCTGGGGTGTATCCCATCTGGGCCCGGGGATTTGTCAATTTTAGTGATTTTTAGACGATGCCGTACTTCCTCTTGGGTTAAGCAGGTGACATTTAATTGAGACTTTTTGTTATCGCTGATCATATTGTCTGTCATGGGATTTTCTTGTGTAAATACTGTTGAAAAAAAGTCACTTAGCATATTGGCTTTTTCCTCATCCTCATCCACCATTTCACCCAGACTATTTTTAAAGGGGCCAACACCATCATTTTTTAGTTTCTTACTATTTATGTAGTTAAAAAATATTTTGGGATTCTTTTTACTTTCTCTGGCAATGAGTCTCTCTGTCTCAATCTTTGCTGCCTTGATTTGCTTTTTACAAATGTTATTTAATTTTCTGTATTTATTTAATGCCTCATCACTACCTACTTGCTTTAATTCCCTAAATGCTTTCTTTTTGTCACATATTGCACTTCTTACCGCTTTATTTAGCCATAGTGGTTTCCTCCTATTTCTAGCATGCTTATTCCCATAGGGTATATATTGTGCACAGGTCCTATTCAGGATGCTAATAAACATCTCCCATTTGTGTTGTGTACTTTTATGTCTCAGGACATCGTCCCAGTTTATTGCACTAAGATCATCTCTCAACCGTTGGAAATTTGCCTTCCTGAAGTTTAGTGTCCTTGTAGCCCCTCTACTACACGTCTTAGTAAAGGATACTTGAAAGCTTATTAAGTTATGATCACTATTACCCAAGTGACCTCCAACCCGTATATTTGATATGCGGTCCGGCCTGTTGGTTAATATTAGGTCCAGCAGTGCCCCCTTCTTGTTGGGTCCTAAACCAGTTGTGAAAGGTAATTGTCTCTCATAGTTTTCAAAAACTTATTACCTTTGCTGGAACTGCAGGTTTCTGATCCCCAAAATATTGCACTGTAGTTGAAGTCCCCCATAATAATGACTTCTCCCTGAGTCGCTGCTTCATCTATTTGCTTTATGAGGATATTCTCCTCCACTTCCATCATTGTTGGGGACTTATAACAAACTCCTATCAGTAATTTATTATTTTTTCCCCCTCCCATTATCTCCACCCACAGGGACTCTACATTTCCATTAGATTCACCTATATTATCACGCAGGATGGGTTTTAAGGATGATTTTAAGTATAAACATACACCTCCTCCTCGCCTATTTGTGAGGTCATTTCTGAACAGACAATAGCCCTGTAAATTAACAGCCCAGTCATGGCTCTCGTCCAGCCAAGTCTCCGAAATCCCCACCATGTCATAATTATTTGCCAACAAAATCAATTCTAATTCCTCCATTTTGTTGGTGAGACTTCTGGCATTAGTGTACATGCACTTTATGCATCTCTCTTTACCTCTATTCCTTCCTACTAGATTGACTGTTCTAACTCCACCCCCCATGCCACCCCCAATTTTACTCCTCCACTTCACTCTCTCTCCTCTCTCTGTTCTCCTTCTATTGTTACTTGGTGTTATGACCTTTTAGAACCTCCCCTAACCAGGTTCTTCTCTAACTTCCCACCCACCACCTGGTTCCTCCCACTATCCGTTGCTGGACATAGAATACCTAGACTTGGGATCGGGAGAGTGTTGGGTGTGTGTGTGGGTGGGGAAACCAACTTACTAATCCTGGGTGCTGCGTCATCTAGAGGCAACCAGTCCGCAGGGGTGTCACATTAACACCCATTAACATGGGGCACAAGCTCTGTTTCTGTGGTGTCACTAACATTAAATCACACATGCAGGATAAAAATCTGTACCTTCCTGCACCAGAAAACTCATCATGCGTATTACGTCTTTTTGGTGTGCATTTTGTCAGAAGGTGCAGGTTTTGTCTCCAAAAATCACAGTCATTCACATGCAGTCACTCAGGAGGCGGCAGCATTTTCAATGCAGTAGGACAGGTTTTTCATATAGCAACTTTTGGGAGCAGCCTGAAAAATTGTTAGGTTAGTCTACTTTCACATCAGTGTTTCTCGGCAATCACGGCAGATCTGGCATTTTGCTGAATCTGCTGGAACACTTGCGGTAATACTGCGTTCAACCTAATTAATTCCTTATGGGACTTGCAGACATTTGCAGCACTTGCGGTTTCGCACTTGCAGTGAGTGAAAAAAACACTGCTAGCAGCGGTTTTTTGACTCGCTGCAAGTGCAAAACTACAACCACTGCACATGTCCAAAAGTCCCATAAGGAATGGATTACATCGAACGCAGTCTTGCCGCAAGTGTTTCGGCAGATGCGGCAAAATGCCAGATCTGCCATGAATGCCAAGAAACACAGATGGGAAAGCAGTCTTACCTATTTTAACCGCTTGGTGTCTTTGAAAACCTGAAGAAGCTCAAAGACTGAACCTGTGCGCAGCAAGTGCAGATGTTAATTCTTTTAGCCTTTATTAGCGCTTTAATTCAAGCGTGTTAGAGTAGATCTGCCTTAAGAGCCCATTACACGGTACGATATCGTTAACGATATCATTTGTACATCACGTCGTAACTACGTTGTTGCGTGTGACAAGTAGATACGATCAACGATAAGTTGGCTGATCATTTATCGAAGGTTTGTGATCAGGACCTTAAACCAAGCGATGATCGTCTGTCCAACCTGCAGCATCGGTGTGTGTAACACCTTGATAATGATGTCGTTAACGACCTCGTCTATTCAGAACTCAAGGACGTAGGCGCAAGTATCGTTCGCTTGTCGCGGAATCGTTGCTGCATCATTAAAGATATCTGTACGTGTGACATTTCACTAACGATCATTAAACGATGTTCAAGCGATGTAGGTCAAGTTGGATCGTTGGTCGTTGAGCCGTGTAACTCAGGCTTTAAATAGATGTTGTGTGCAGAGACTCATAAGGCCCCGTCTCACACTATGATATTGGTAATGATATCATTAGTACGTCACGGTTTTTCAGTCGTTCTAACGTCGCTGTTCAGTGTGAAATGTACAAAAAATCAACGATAATCGGGCATATCGTTGATGGGAGGTTGGTGAACCGGACCTTAAACTAAACGATGAGCATTCATTCAGCCTGCAGCATGGGTGTGTGTGACACCTCGATAACGATGTCGCTAATGACCTCGCCTATTGAGAACTGAAGGACGTAGGCAAACTAATGACTGCAAGTATTGTTTGCTTGTTGCGGGATCATTGCTGCGTCATTAACTAGATCTATAAGTGTGACATTTCACTAGCAATCATTGAACGTCGTTCTAGCGATCTAGGTCAAGTCGGATCGTTGGTCAGTTCGCACACATTGAAGCATGAGACGGGGGTCTATAGTGTAACTTGTCAGTAAGGGGCGAGACCGCTAAAAGTGCCTAGGGCAGCAGAATGGACAAATACAACCTGCACATGATGAAGATGGAAATAAAATTTTCAAAGCTAGTTCAAGGTTAACTCCTGGAGCGCTTATGGTGTATTGACTAAGCAGACTCTGAAAACGCAACATCAATGCCATTTTTAAGGTGAAATACTTGTGGCATAATTAGTGCATTCATTGTAGCAACCAAGTACTAAGAGAGGTAAACTTTTGTATTACATCTGTCAGAAGCCACTGGATCAAAAATGCTACCTCAGACAGACTTGCCATAAGCTACTCCATCTGACAGACTCTAGATGAACACTGACCTTCACTCTTTAACCCGTGTACCTGTACTGATCTTAAAATGGGGTCCACTGGATTGCTTGGACAAAATCATAAAGCTAGAAGGTAGTCTAAAGTCAAACCGAATTAAAAGAATAGGAATAAGGGCTCGGACACACTCTCCTAGTTACATGCGAGTCTCTCGGATGAGACTAGTAAGAGGCTGGAGCAGTGACCCTGAATGGCCTCTCCCTCTCTGGATGGGGAGTGTGGAGCTGCACAAAACCACAAGCAGCTGACAGTCCCGTCCAGACAGGGAGAAGCCATTCAGGGTCACTGCTCCAGCCTCTTACGAGTCTCATCCGAGAGACACGCATGTAACTAGGAAGGTACCGTCACACAGGGACATATCGCCGGCGATATTGCCGGGGATCGCGGGAGCGCGCATCCCTGACAACATCGCCGGCGAGATGTCACACTGAGCAACTTACCGGCGATGTCGCCGGCTAGTTGCCGCGGCTATCGCTCGCTGAGTTGCCCAGCAACCCAGCAAGCGATCACTCGCAATGTTGGATATAGGCGGAATCGCCCGCAACATTGCAGGTTGCTGCGTTACACAGGGCGATAAGGCAGGATCGCCTGAGCAACATCGCCAGGTTTCCCAACATTGTTGGGAAACCTGGCGATGTGACTCAGGCGATTCATCGCCTGATTATCGCCCTGTCACACGAGGCAACTCGCCGGCGATGTCGCCGCAACCTGGCCACGCCCCTCAGTTGCCGGCAACATCGCTGGCGATATGTCCCTGTGTGACGGTACCTGGAGAGTGTGTTTCCAGCCTAATCAGAACAATCATTGCTTCTGGGGTTTAACTTGCTGACTGATCAGCCCAGGGTTTTCAGGAAGGAGTGATCAAAATCAAGACCAAAATTAACCTCATAGCTCCTTACAAATTAGCATCAAAAGACCCAGGAAAAAATAGGATTTGCACTCTCATGAGTTGCAAACTATGAAGGTGCATTACTGTCCAGTGGCCAAAGTGGAAACAAAATAGGCACAAATTGATACAGATCCTATAGCATTTCAATTTATTCAGTATTTGAGTTTCAGTGCCATACACAGGAACTCACACACTAAAGGTACCGTCACACGCGGCAATTTTGCTAGCAATTTCACTGGCAATTTGCTGGTTGCAGTGAAATCATGGACACATTGTTCTATTTTGTACACGGCAATAAAATAGAACAATGTGTCCATGATTTCACTGCAACCAGCAAATTGCCAATGAAATTGCATGCAATATTGCGTCGTGTAACGGTACCCTTACATACATTGCCATGTTAATTAATAACAAGGTTATTAATGGTTGAACAATGTTTTGTCATGCTAAATATTCTTGAGCACGAAAATCATTAATATCCGCTACTGACATTTTGAAATTGCCAACTAATGATTTCCAAGATGTGCTTAATGGGAGATAATGAGAGAAGAAAAAGATCAGAGCCATATAATTGGAGCACAACCAGCAACAAATATCGTATACCAATAAAGAGAAAATATACAAAGTTTATTAATATACTAGTGCCTCTCAATAAATTAGGATATTAAAAATCAATATCATATTGTCATGTTTCAGGGCGTTACTGGGAGCCCTGAAACACATTGACTAATAAATCAATATTATATTCACCCTTTGATATCTCGTACAATATGGCAGCATGATTTTTAACCCTTCATCCTCCCTATTTTAATTTTCTGAAATAATGATCTTTGGGTTTTCATTAGCTGTAAGCCATAATCATCAACATTTACATAAATAAACACTTGAAATAGATAATGTGTTAGAACATCGATGGCCTGCCAGGACCTTAAGGGTATGTGCACATCTGACGTTTCTGCATCTTTGCAGACCGTCCTAAAACCGGTGTAGAATTGCAGAAACTGAGTTTTCTGACCTCAGCAGTGTCCATCGTTTTTTTAGCGTTTTTTGAGCGGTTTTTGAGCGGTTTTATAGCGTTTAAACAGCGTTTTGTCGGCGGTTTTCTGGCGGTTTTTCTTGGCGTTTTTAAGACTGTTTTTTGTGCACTTGTAAGCTAGAACCGCTGGAAAAACGCTCAAAAGAAGTCACTTGCTCTATCTTTGAAAACCGGTGGAAAATCGGTGAAGAAAGTGGAAAGGAGACAAAAAAAAACGTTCTAATGTACACAGCGTTTTCTAAACTCCATTGACTAGCATGTTAATCCAACCGGTGGTTAGGATTAACATAAATTAACATAAAACTCAGCAGAAAACGCAGACGGAAAACGCTAAAAAACAGCCCACAAAACGACTGATGTGCACATACCCTAAAGGCCCAGTTCCACACACAGATAATTGTGCAGAGATTGTTCGCAGATCTCTGGTTGCAGTGAAATCATGGACACATTGTTCCGTTTTGTGGCCGTGTACAAATGTAACAATGTGTACATGATATCACTGCAACCAGAGATCTGCGAACAATCTCTGCACAATTATCTGTGTGTGGAACTGGGCCTTAAGTCTGATGGCCAGTCAGATGCCAGTCAGATGGCCGCTAGCGATTAGGTGGAGTGTGGCGGATCCGGGACTGTCCGATTTTGTCCGATTTTTTCACCGGAGCCCAAAATCACTGCAGTCACCGATTTTGTGCACGGTGAAAAACTGGACAAAATCGAATCAGCCACAGAATACACAAAATCTGGTGATGGCCTAATATGACCAATCTGGCACCATAGGGATAAATGAGAGGCAAAACCGGATCAGGTTCTGTCCAGTTCAAACCGGATAGAACCTGATACCAAAAACATGGGTGTGAAGCTAGTCTAAGGGCTCATACTCACTTGCGAGACAGTGTTGGTGTATTTTTTTTTCATTAAAGATTTTTTTTTGTCAAAAATGGCGTGAGGTCCTCTGTAAATTTCAAGTCTAGCAAAGGCTAAGCTGACAGCTGGGGCCTTTGTTAGAAGTTTGGGAAGGGGGTAATACCCATGGAGCCTCTCAGGCTATTAATATCAGCCCCAGATTAATATTTAGCCTTTACTAGCTATTAAAATGGGGGGCCCTCCAAAAAAAAATGGCGTGGGGGGGCTAGTATTAATAGCCTAGGAAGGGACCAAAAAATATTGGCCCCCTCCGAGGCTAAAAACAAGAGCCCTCCACCGTCCCAGAAATGGCACATCCATGGGACGCGCCAAATCTGGTACTTGTTCTGCCACACTGCCCTGTTGTGGTGGCAGCAGGGTTATGGACTGTCCATGCACTAAGTATGGACTGACAAACATTTACCCGTGTGGAGTATACATGAATATACTGTATAACTTTTATTTTTTCTTACGGGCATCATAAGCACCTTTTAAAATATTATGTGGGTGTTGCATCATGGACCACGGTCACCCTGGCGATATGGTGGTGGAGGATGAGGTGAAGGAGGAGGACTACAGCCAAAAACAGGAAGCATATGCCCATGTGTGGAGATGAAGAGGAACATGGGAATATACCTCCACAAAAAAGACACTGGCTTAGAGTCTATATTACGCTGTCATCCTCGGCGGGTAAGTCCGTGATTTCTTCTGCCCAGATTTATTCTTTGAAGCAGACCATGCTGAAACTCAGGGTCATGGACTGCTGGCACGCGCTGCATCCGGGGAGAGGGACTACACTTATTACTCGGCTGTTCACGCTCCCTACAGCCGAATTGACTACTTTTTAGTCACCCACCGACTACTGAGCTATGATCCAACTGCCTCATTTGGCTCTATGGTATTGTCCAACCATGCTCCCATATTCTTAATGATAAGCCCTCCTGATGTGCCCGCCCGTCTGTGGCACTGGACCATCAACCCGGCCCTACTTGTGGAGGGTGAGACCGCTCGGTTTGTAGAGTCCACAATCACAAATTTTTTTGAGGACCATAGGGAGGATCCGACCTCTCTTTCTGTTCAGTGGGAGGCTCTTAAATGTGTCCTTCGGGGGTACTTGTCAGGGAGGGGGCTAGGTTGAAGAGGGCTAGGGTGGCCACCATCGAAGATCTCCTGACCCAGATTCTTTCTTTAGAGCAGGCCCACAAAGCAACTCCTACACAAGAACTTCTCTTACGACTAAATAAAACTAAAGATGACTTACGGAAACATCTCGACCGAGCGTACTCAAAACTCTGTGAGCGCTCACACCATTTCTTTTACGAGTTCGCAGATAAATGTGGGGGCCCTTTAGCTAGGCACATACACTCCAGAATACCGAGCTCCTTCATTCCTCAGGTGCGGAATGCCCACAATAAACTTGTGATATTGCGGATTGTGTTTAAGCAATACTAAGAGAGTCTATAAAACATAAAGGAGACTTCAGTTGACGCACTAATGACCGACACAGACACCACACTAGACGAACACATAAAAAAACACAGCATTGCCTGGGGTGCAGGATGGGACAAGGGTGGAATTGGAGATGCCCTTCGCAGTGGAAGAGGTCACTCGGATCATCGCCTTGACTCCTCCCAATAAGAGCCCGGGCCCAAACGGGTTCACTGCCAATTTTACCGGAAATTTGGGACCTCCCTGGCACCTTTTCTAACTAGAGTCTTCAACTCTATATCTCCCGACTGCCCGTTTCCTAGACAAAAGCTTGAGGCCATAATCACCGTCATACCAAAGCCGGGTAAAGATCCGGATTTATGCGCTAATTACGGTCCCATATCTTTGATTAATGTGGATGTGAAACTCTTTGCTAAGTTTCTGGCTGCCAGGTTAGGCCCTTCTCTGCCTCGGCTGATAGTCAATGATCAGGTGGGATTTGCTCCTGGAAGGGAAGTGAGGAACAATACCATCAAGTCCCTACTCCTGATATCTCATGCACAAAATACACAAAAACTAACATGTATCTGTGGCACCCCTGCGACCAGGATGCCACAAAGGGAACTGCAGCCAGGTAGGAGGAAAGACAGTTGCACCCCAACACCCTCACAGACAACCCCACACACCACTAGAGGGCAGCACCCAACCCGGAGCCCGGGCACTCTAGGCGGGCAAGGGGTGGTGGGTTTAGAGACAGTGGGTGGGCCAGCAAGAAGGTCAGGTGACAGAGGGGAGATATAGAGAAGGGGGAGGAGGAAGGAGTCAGTGGGCCAGTGTAGGCTGAGATGAAAAGACAAGAAGCACACATCCTGGAGGAGTGGGGTGTAAGGAGCGCAGAATCTGGAGAGCCAGTGTGAGCCACAGAGAGAAAGCCCATCCGAAGCCAGCACTCCAGGAGTGTGAGGGAAGAGAGGACCAGTGATACTGGGTCCTAGAAACACGGCTGAGATGGCAGACTGCGGGAGGAGTAGCCATCCTGTTGAACCCGAAGTACACGGTTAGAAGGAGCCTGATAGAGCCTCACCCAGCAGGACTATTGGAGGCTAGGCTGATAGCAGAGTGTCGGCTCTGAAAGGGACCGATGATCTACCCGGTATCCCCAGATTAAACGACGGGGAACTCCAGCTTCACGTTAGGGTTCCTACCCCAAAGGACAGGCGGCTCAGTGGCAACCCGGAGGGCCCACAGGGGTCCGAGCCACCGCCATACTGTCTGGAGACACACACACCAAGTAAAGGAGAGAGTAAAAGCCTGGAAAGGACAGAGAAGGAGTGAGGGGTCATAGAGAGGAACAAGCTGGCTGCAGGGAGTAAAGGAACCCGGAGGGGAGAGTTGTGCCCGTGTAAAGACTTGTACTGTGAACTGTGACTGAGCTGTTATGCTGCTTAAACTGAGAAGTAAACACGGTGAACCCTGCCTCTGACTCCTTTGCATGATTCTGCCTGCACAAGATTCCCTCCAACAGGTCTGCAGAGGAATACAACCTGGAGAGCCACAGCCTGTCAGCTCTGAACCCTGAAGATTCTGCAGCATCAGGACAGTAAGTGTACTGCACTCATCCCAAGCTTACACTACACCATAGACTCTAACTTCATCACTGCCCCGGGGAACCCAGTTCTACCCGCAGAGAACTATTCCATCCTTAGCTGCTATAACATCATCCCCGGAGGTTCTGCAGCAGCAGTGGTCCCGTTACTGACCATACACCGTGGGTGGCGTCACGACAAACATTAATCCCCTGTAAATATTCCCCTTATTATTGCCAGGGCCCGGGACACGGTTCGGACCAGGACCACTCGTGACATCCCCCAGCAGCAAACCCGGTCCGGTACCGAGTACCCCCGTCCCAGTGGGCTCGACATATCCTGTCGGTCAACGCAGAGAAGGCCTTTGATAGAGTTTGATGGAAATTCCTGGAGAAGGTCTTGGCCTGCACAGGTCTGGGCCCATCGTTCAGGGGTAACATTATGTCTCTATATGGTGATCCCTCCGCGAAAGTCCGATGTAACGGCATCCTTTCAGACTCCTTCCTTCCGTATCAGAAACAGAACGCAACAGGGGTGCCCCCTTTCGCCCCTCCTGTATGCCTTGGTCATGGAGCACTTGGCACGCCTTACGTCTAAACCCGGACATCCACGGGATTACAGTCGGAGACTGCACATTCAGGCTTGCTTTATATGCTGATGATCTTTTGATATACATTACTGACCTGGAGACATCCATTCCTTGCATTCTTCAGGAATTCGACGCCTACAGTAAGTTGAGTAATTTTCGAGTTAACTTGGCAAAGTCCGAAATTCTGAACATTAATATCCTGAAAGACCGTGTGTCACAACTCCAAGGAGCCTTCCCATTTAAATGGTGCACCTGCTGGCGTACAATTAACGGCTGATCTCTCTCAATTGTACAATCTTAATTTTAAACCAGTACTCCTAAAACTCACTGCTGATCTTCTATAGTTTGATTGCTGATCTTTAACTAAAAAAGGAGAAAAAGAACCTCTGTATAAGAAGAGCACAACCAAGATAATTCATACATGGTGAGTTTATTTAAGGAACATGTGCAGGTTACACAGAGCCCCAAGGTTAAAAACAATTAAAAACCACTAGGTCCGATACATCAAGGCTGCTGTATCAGATAATTACATTTATCAGTCACTGTAAAGGTACCTTTACACGCCGCAACTGTGGTGTAGCAACTGAGAGGCAATCAGGATTTTTGTCACGGTTGCCTTGAAATTGCTACGAAGTTGCGGCGTATAATTTGGGAACCCGGTGGTGATTTTCGAAGTTGCTCCCGGTTGCGGTTTCAGAGCATTGTTCTAAAACCAGAGGCAAATCAGAAGGTGAATTGCCCTGGTTTCGGCGTGTGAACGGGCGATAGGGATGGAATCTGCGTCACGTAGTGATTTCCCAAAGGCGTGACACAGCGTGCTGGATACCGCGCCCCATCAGCGATGATTGGTGCGGGCTACTGTGTTTCCATTGGCTGTCCCTTCACAGGGCGCTATATTTGAAGAGCTGTCCATTCAAACTACTCAATTGCAATGGCGTCATGTATTAGCCAGCCTTCCTGCGCAGGCTGGCCAATCATGACTCTAATGCAAGGTCTAATCAGCGTGTTTGGGGCGCGGAATACACAACTTTGTCATGCCTATGTTCTTGCGGAACTGAAGATGTACGCCCACATTCCCTTAGTGGTTGCAGCGTGTGAAGCGGCGACGGGATTCAACCGGATGTTTCCCGCAGGATCTTTTTCAACTTCCGGGGAACCATGTTCCCTTGGGTTGAGGGCGCAATTGTGGCGTATACATGCGGAATCGGCGTTCAGAGGCAACCGTCAAAAACGTGCACGCGCACGTTCGGTTGCCTCCGATCGCCGATGATAGTTGTGGCGTGTAAAGGTACCTTTAGGGTACCTTTACACGCCGCAAATTTTGTCAGCGATCGAAGGCAACCTAACGTGCGTGTGCACATTCTCCATGGTTGCCTCCGAACGCCGAAGGCGCTTTTACAAGCCGCAATTTCGCCCTCAACCTAAGGCGATGTGTCATCCCGGAAGTTCCCTCACCAACAGCGGGAAACATCCGGTAGACTTCCGATGCCGCTTCACACGCCACAATCCCCAAAGGAATGTGGGCGTATCTGTTCAGCGCGGTGAGAACATAGGCGTGCCAAATTGTTGTACACCGCGCCCCAAACACAATCATTGGTCAATGCAATAGCGCTATGATTGGCCAGCCTGCTTTGGAAGGCTGGCTTATACATGATGCCAATGCCATTGTGTGGTGGTGAATGGTCAGTTGTTCAAATATGGCGCCCTGTGAAGTGACAGCCAATGGAAACACAGTAGCCACCACCAATCATCGCTCACGGTGTCCAGCACGCTGTGGCACGCCTCCCGGAAATCAGTAGGCGATGCTGATTCCATCCCTATCGCCCCTTCACACGCCAAAAGCAGGGAATTTCCCCTTCATGGTTGCCTCTGGTTTTGAAGCAGTGCTGTGAAATCGGAACCAGGCGCATCCTTATTGTTCAACACCAGTTTCCCCAATTACACGCTGCAGTTTCGAGGCAATTTCACGGCGATAGTGACGGGGCTACAGATTGCCTGTCAGATTTCTCATCGCGGTTGCGGCATGTAAAGGAACCCTAAGAGATGGTCATCACAGAATTTGGTACTGTGCCATCAAGAAAACAAAGTGTGACACCCGATGGATTGATCAAACCATTTACAAATAAATATATCCAATGTCACAAGAGCAAAAAATAATTATGATTTGGTGAATGGGTAACACCGAGCACAGGAAAGACAGCAGAGGATTAGTGAAGGAATAATACCCCTATAGTCAAAGTATATGTAATATAATCATAGAATGCCTCTGCAAATTGAAATAAAGGGGATCAGTAAATAATTAAGGTTATTAAAGAGTGCCCACAATTATAGTAAACTAGATGGTGGCCCGATTCTAAAGAATCGGGTAGTCTAGAATGTATATATAGTTTATTTAGTAATAGTTAGGGGAGTGCGGTGAAATTATTTGTGTGTGTACAGGTGGCTCAGTGGGTAGCAGAGTATATGGTGGCTCAGTGGTTAGCAGTGAGTGCGGTGGGTGAGTGGTTAGCAGTGAGTGCGGTGGGTGAGTGGTCAGCAGTGAGGGCGGTGGCTCAGTGGTCAGCAGTGAGGGCGGTGGCTCAGTGGTCAGCAGTGAGGGCGCTGGCTCAGTGGTCAGCAGTGAGGGCGCTGGCTCAGTGGTCAGCAGTGAGGGCGCTGGCTCAGTGGTCAGCAGTGAGGGCGCTGGCTCAGTGGTCAGCAGTGAGGGCGCTGGCTCAGTGGTCAGCAGTGAGGGCGCTGGCTCCGTGGTCAGCAGTGAGGGTGCTGGCTCCGTGGTCAGCAGTGAGGGCGCTGGCTCCGTGGTCAGCAGTGAGGGCGCTGGCTCCGTGGTCAGCAGTGAGGGCGCTGGCTCCGTGGTCAGCAGTGAGGGCGCTGGCTCCGTGGTCAGCAGTGAGGGCGCTGGCTCCGTGGTCAGCAGTGAGGGCGCTGGCTCCGTGGTCAGCAGTGAGGGCGCTGGCTCCGTGGTCAGCAGTGAGGGCGCTGGCTCGTGGTCAGCAGTGAGGGCGCTGGCTCAGTGGTCAGCAGTGAGGGCGCTGGCTCAGTGGTCAGCAGTGAGGGCGCTGGCTCAGTGGTCAGCAGTGAGGGCGCTGGCTCAGTGGTCAGCAGTGAGGGCGCTGGCTCAGTGGTCAGCAGTGAGGGCGCTGGCTCAGTGGTCAGCAGTGAGGGCGCTGGCTCAGTGGTCAGCAGTGAGGGCGCTGGCTCAGTGGTCATGCAGTGAGGGCGCTGGCTCAGTGGTCAGCAGTGAGGGCGCTGGCTCAGTGGTCAGCAGTGAGGGCGCTGGCTCAGTGGTCAGCAGTGAGGGCGCTGGCTCAGTGGTCAGCAGTGAGGGCGCTGGCTCAGTGGTCAGCAGTGAGGGCGCTGGCTCAGTGGTCAGCAGTGAGGGCGCTGGCTCAGTGGTCAGCAGTGAGGGCGCTGGCTCAGTGGTCAGCAGTGAGGGCGCTGGCTCAGTGGTCAGCAGTGAGGGCGCTGGCTCAGTGGTCAGCAGTGAGGGCGCTGGCTCAGTGGTCAGCAGTGAGGGCGCTGGCTCAGTGGTCAGCAGTGAGGGCGCTGGCTCCGTGGTCAGCAGTGAGGGCGCTGGCTCCGTGGTCAGCAGTGAGGGCGCTGGCTCCGTGGTCAGCAGTGAGGGCGCTGGCTCCGTGGTCAGCAGTGAGGGCGCTGGCTCCGTGGTCAGCAGTGAGGGCGCTGGCTCCGTGGTCAGCAGTGAGGGCGCTGGCTCCGTGGTCAGCAGTGAGGGCGCTGGCTCCGTGGTCAGCAGTGAGGGCGCTGGCTCCGTGGTCAGCAGTGAGGGCGCTGGCTCCGTGGTCAGCAGTGAGGGCGCTGGCTCAGTGGTCAGCAGTGAGGGCGCTGGCTCAGTGGTCAGCAGTGAGGGCGCTGGCTCAGTGGTCAGCAGTGAGGGCGGTGCCTCAGTGGTCAGCAGTGAGGGCGGTGCCTCAGTGGTCAGCAGTGAGGGCGGTGCCTCAGTGGTCAGCAGTGAGGGCGGTGCCTCAGTGGTCAGCAGTGAGGGCGGTGCCTCAGTGGTCAGCAGTGAGGGCGGTGCCTCAGTGGTCAGCAGTGAGGGCGCTGGCTCAGTGGTCAGCAGTGAGGGCGCTGGCTCAGTGGTCAGCAGTGAGGGCGCTGGCTCAGTGGTCAGCAGTGAGGGCGCTGGCTCAGTGGTCAGCAGTGAGGGCGCTGGCTCAGTGGTCAGCAGTGAGGGCGCTGGCTCAGTGGTCAGCAGTGAGGGCGCTGGCTCAGTGGTCAGCAGTGAGGGCGCTGGCTCAGTGGTCAGCAGTGAGGGCGCTGGCTCAGTGGTCAGCAGTGAGGGCGCTGGCTCAGTGGTCAGCAGTGAGGGCGCTGGCTCAGTGGTCAGCAGTGAGGGCGCTGGCTCAGTGGTCAGCAGTGAGGGCGCTGGCTCAGTGGTCAGCAGTGAGGGCGCTGGCTCAGTGGTCAGCAGTGAGGGCGCTGGCTCAGTGGTCAGCAGTGAGGGCGCTGGCTCCGTGGTCAGCAGTGAGGGCGCTGGCTCAGTGGTCAGCAGTGAGGGCGCTGGCTCAGTGGTCAGCAGTGAGGGCGCTGGCTCAGTGGTCAGCAGTGAGGGCGCTGGATCAGTGGTCAGCAGTGAGGGCGCTTGATCAGTGGTCAGCAGTGAGGGCGGTGCTCAGTGGTCAGCAGTGAGGGCGGTGCCTCAGTGGACAGCAGTGAGGGCGGTGCCTCAGTGGTCAGCAGTGAGGGCGGTGCCTCAGTGGTCAGCAGTGAGGGCGGTGCCTCAGTGGTCAGCAGTGAGGGCGGTGCCTCAGTGGTCAGCAGTGAGGGCGGTGCCTCAGTGGTCAGCAGTGAGGGCGGTGCCTCAGTGGTCAGCAGTGAGGGCGGTGCCTCAGTGGTCAGCAGTGAGGGCGCTGGCTCAGTGGTCAGCAGTGAGGGCGCTGGCTCAGTGGTCAGCAGTGAGGGCGCTGGCTCAGTGGTCAGCAGTGAGGGCGCTGGCTCAGTGGTCAGCAGTGAGGGGCTGGCTCAGTGGTCAGCAGTGAGGGCGCTGGCTCAGTGGTCAGCAGTGAGGGCGCTGGCTCAGTGGTCAGCAGTGAGGGCTGGAGGGGGCAGAGCAGGGCTGGAGGGGGCAGAGCAGGGCTGGAGGGGGCAGAGCAGGGCTGGAGGGGGCAGAGGAGAGCGGAGGTGGCAGAGGAGAGCGGAGGTGGCAGAGGAGAGGGAGGGAGAGGAGAGTGGCAGAGGAGAGCGGAGGTGGCAGAGGAGAGCGGAGGTGGCAGAGGAGAGCGGAGGCAGGGTGGCGGAACACTTACTGGGCTGTTGGCGGGCGGCGGGCAGCGGCAGTGCTGGCGGCGGTTCCGGAGCCCGGGGGCGGAGTGTGGGCGGGGCTAGCTGCGTGATGGAGGAGCGTCAGCCGGTCTGTGGAGAGAGCGGCAGGACTGGGAGCTGTGCCGGCGGAGGCCCCACACTCGTTCCGGGCCGGTTGGCGGATGTTGGTGGGCGGTGAGCTGCAGGGCTGTGGGCGGGATGTGGGCGGCCGCAGACGGGGCTCTGTGCAGGGCCGGTGGCGCCGCTCGTGGGTCTGGTGCTTCCGGTTCCGGTGTTGGACACAGGACGGAGGCCATCACGGAAGTGGGCGTGGCCTTTTCCGGATGTGGCCTTCGGGTTTTATATATAAGATAGGTTCATAAACCAATATCATAGCTTAATTGCTGGAATCTATACAACCTATACAAGCAAGGTTTAGGATTGGTTACCAGGGAGTAAGACATATAAAACCATGTTATAGTTGTAGGCAAGGTTATGACAGCAACCACCGTTAGGATTGGTGGGCTGTATTACCCTTGCACAGGCATTCTATGATTATATTACATGTACTTTGACTATAGGGGTATTATCCCTTTACTAATACCCTGTCTGTCCTGTGCTCGGTGTTACCCAGTCACCAAATCATTATTATTTTTTGCTCTTGTGACATTGGATATATTTATTTGTAAATGGTTTGATCAATCCATCGGGTGTCACACTTTGTTTTCATGACGGCATAATACCAAATTCAGTGATCATCATCTCTTACAGTGACTGATAAATGCAATTATCTTATACAGCAGCCTTGATGTATCGGACCTAGTGGTTTTTAATTGTTTTTAACCTTGGGGCTCTGTGTAGCCTGCACATGTTCCTTAATAAACTCACCTTGCATGAATTATCTTGGTTTTGCGTTTCTTATACAGAGGTTCTTTTTCTCCTTTTTTAGTTAAAGATCAGCAATCAAACTATAGAAGATCAGCAGTGAGTTTTAGGAGTACTGGTTTAAAATTAAGATTGTACAATTGAGAGAGATCAGCCGTTAATTGTACGCCAGCAGGTGCACCATTTAAATGGGAAGGCTCCTTGGAGTTGTGACGCACGGTCTTTCAGGATATTAATGTTCAGAATTTCGGACTTTGCCAAGTTAACTCGAAAATTACTCAACTTACTGTAGGCGTCGAATTCCTGAAGAATGCAAGGAATGGATGTCTCCAGGTCAGTAATGTATATCAAAAGATCATCAGCATATAAAGCAAGCCTGAATGTGCAGTCTCCGACTGTAATCCCGTGGATGTCCGGGTTTAGACGTAAGGCGTGCCAAGTGCTCCATGACCAAGGCATACAGGAGGGGCGGAAGGGGGCACCCCTGTTGCGTTCTGTTTCTGATACGGAAGGAAGGAGTCTGAAAGGATGCCGTTACATCGGACTTTCGCGGAGGGATCACCATATAGAGACATAATGTTACCCCTGAACGATGGGCCCAGACCTGTGCAGGCCAAGACCTTCTCCAGGAATTTCCATCAAACTCTATCAAAGGCCTTCTCTGCGTTGATCTACTCGCTAGGACTCGTTACTCGGCGAGTAGTAAGGGACTCGCAGGACTCGGTACTCTGCGAGTTTCCCAGTGATTACTCGTACAGTAAAGGAGTCCAATGCAAATCAATATCAATCCTAGTTTTGTCAGAGACACTGACAAAACTAGGATTGCCTTTGACTTGCATTAGACTCGGCTACTGTGCCAGTAATAGCAGGGAAACTCACAAAGTAACTGCTGTTACTTTGCGAGCTGAGTCCGGCTGTCTGCTCTGTGCAGGCTGCCGCAGCTCCAGGGTCCTAGAGCCCGCCTGCTCACAGAGATGATGTAGCAGAGCTGCGATTGTTCTCAGTCTGCTCATTCCCTGTGCATAGACATCTATATCTATGCACAGGGGATGTAGCAGAGAGGACATCGCGTTTTGGACTACGTCGGACGGAAGAGGATTTTTTTAATTAAAGATGGAGTCCCTAATGGCTTTTTTTTTTTATTTCTAATAAAAATTTTTCTCTGTGTTGTGTTTTTTTAACCCTTTATTGGAGATTCTTAGTGGCTGGGTCAAACGTGGCCTGACATTAAGAATCTCGGGCTTAATACCAGCTTGTATAACAAAGCTGGTATTAACCCCTTTATTACCCAGCGTGCCACCGCCACCAGGGCCGCTGGAAGAGCGGGGTTCAGCGCCAGAGGATGGCGCTTCAATGAACTCGCCATCTTCTGGGGCGGCTGCGGGCTGCAATTTGCAGCGGGGGGTGCCCAGAAAGCTTGGGCCTCCCTGCGCTGCGGATTCCAGCCCCCAGCTGCTTAGCTGTACCTGGCTAGACATAGAAATTGCTCGGAGCCCACGCATTTTTTTTTTTATTATTTCATGAAATTCATGAAATGATTAAAAAAAAGGGCTCCCCTATATTCTTGTGTCCGGCCAGGTACAAATAGGCACCTGGGGGTTGGGGGCAGCCCGTCGCTGCCTGCTGGATCCAGCTGGTTCCAGAAATACGGCGAAGCCCACGTGAAATATTTTTCTGACAAATCCATAAAACAATGTAAATAAAAGGGACTGCATCTTTATTAACCCCTGGACCATGGGCGAGGGGTTAATAAAGATGCAGTCCCTTTTTTAGGATTGTTTTATTGATTTTTCAGAAAAAAAATTACATGGGCTTCGCCGTATTTCTGGAACCAGCCGGATCCAGCAGGCAGCGACGGGCTGCCCCCAACCCCCAGGTGCCTATTTGTACCTGGCCAGACACAAGACTATAAGGGAGCCCTTTTTTTTTTTATTATTTCATGAATTTCACGAAATAATTAAAAAAATGCGTGGGGCTCCGCGCAATTTCTATGTCTAGCCAGGTACAGCTAAGCAGCTGGGGGCTGGAATCCGCAGCGCAAGGATGCCCAAGCTTTCTGGGCACCCCCCGCTGCAAACTGCAGCCCGCAGCCGCCCCAGAAGATGGCGAGTTCATTGAAGCGCCATCCTCTGGCGCTGAACCCGCTCTTCCAGCGGCCCTGGTGGTGGTGGCACGCTGGGTAATAAAGAGGTTAGGGCCAGCTTTGTATTATCAGCTGGCCCTAAGCCCGAAATTTATGGTGGTCACGCCAATATTAGACATGACCGCCATGAATTTCTATTAAATTGTTTTAAAAAAAACACAACACAGAAAATTTTTTTATTAGAAATAAAAAAAAAGCCATTAGGGACTCCATCTTTAATTAAAAAAATCCTCTTCCGTCCGACGCAGTCCAAAACGCGATGTCCTCTCTGCTACATCCCCTGTGCATAGATATAGATGTCTATGCACAGGGAATGAGCAGACTGAGAACAATCTCAGCTCTGCTACATCAGGCAGCAGGCGGACTCTAGGACCCTGGAGCTGCACAGAGCAGACAGCCGGACTCTTATCTGTGCGAGTTTCCCAGCGATTACTTGCACAGTAAACGAGTCCAATGCAAATCAATGGCAGAGACTCTGACAAAACTAGGATTGCTTCAGGCTGGAGCTTCCGAGACACATCTGTGATTTGTAAATCGCACACTACTCGCTATTACTCGCTTCCCCATTCATTAACATTGGACTCGCTAGACTCGCAACGAGTAGCGAGTCCCGGACTCGGACTCGCTAGAGTCAAGCGATTCCGAGTAATTTAGGATTCGCCCATCACTATGGAGCACGACTTTGAACTTCTAAACTCGACCAAAAATAAAATAAAGGAACTTGAGGAACAATTGTCTGCTTGTGGCAACTCTGCTAATATAGAAAGCTTTAGAAACAACTTTAAGGACACCCTACACAAATATGAGGGAGACATAATCACAAAAAAGAAGAAAAATTTAATAGAGATCGACAAGACTTTGCCCAGGATAGGGCCTTTAGGCGGCGACAACAGGGGAATCCACTGGGAGCTAAGGCACCACGCAAACCTACCCCACGTGACCCGACTCCGAACCCTGACCCGATACCCACCCCTGACGATTCCTCTCCCGACGGCGGTACCTCAGACTCTTTTTTTAAGAACTACCAGCAGCTACCCAGACACTGGACCAGAAGGGGGAGGGGCAGCAGGGGCAGAGGAAGGAGGGATAGGAAGAGGAACTGTTTCCCGTCCACTGCCCAAGGGCGGTGCTCGTCCCCGTACACTGAGACCCAAAATACCGGGGGGCCCACTATCCTCGGACGGGATGGAAGAAACGCTATTAGCCTCTGGACTTAAACCGATCCCCGCCCTGCCTCCACCTGTGTCCCCTGATAAAGTTCAGGTTTTTAATTTAACAGACTACTCCCTTTCTAATATAGAGCTTTCTTTATTGGAACGCGGCCTAACTTTTTCTCCAACTCATCCCCTGGATAAATTTACATTAATCAAAGATTTATACCTTGTATTATGTAAATGGTTTGATCAATTCATCGGGTGTCACACTTTGTTTTCATGACGGCACAATACCAAATACCATCTCTTAGGGCCACGTCACACACACAGATATCTGTGCAGATATTGTTCACAGATCTCTGGTTGCAGTGAAATCATGGACACATTGTTCCATTTGTATACGGCCACAAAATGGAACAATGTGTCCATGATTTAACTGCAACCAGAGATCTGCGAACAATATCTGCACAGATATCTGTGTGTGTGACGTGGCCCTTATAACAGTGACTGTAAACTCATCTTGCATGAATTAGCTTGGTTGTGCGCTTCTTATACAGAGGTTCTTTTTCTCCTTTTTTAGTTATACTTCCACCTCTGTGCAAGCAGCACCCTCTCACATCATCGCTTGGGCAGTTGCACACCAACCCTCCTGTTTCTTATTGATTGCTGATCTTTGTTGTGGTTTGGGAGAGTTAATGTTTTAAAAATGGACATATTACCCAAATTACTGTATTTGTTTCAAACGGCCCCGATTACTCTTCTGCGGTTTTTTTTTTTACACAACTACGTCGATTATGCATGAAATTTGTCTGGAAACGCTCAAGACCGAGACTTGCCTACAACATCCTGACTAGACCTAAGCAGGTAGGGGGACTGGGACTTTCAGACTTTACCACTCTGCTGCCCTCCTCATGAAGCTTTTCGACTGTTTCCATGTGTCTGTGTCGAGACAATGGGTTCAGTTGGAGTGGGCACTAGTTGGGTGGTCCTTGACATCTCTCCCCTGGATCGCGCGCGCTGGCCGCTACAGGGCCCTGTTGGCACTGCTATTAACTAGGGATCTGCTTAGAATCTGGGATACAACAAATAAGCAAATAAGTCTATTTCTGCGTCTTGGGGCCCCATGACGCCGCTATTTGACAATCTGGACTTCCCGCCGGTGACACAGGCGACACACTTTCTTATCTGGAATAATAAAATGTGGTATATAGAAATGAGCACTAGGGATAATGGAACAAGCCGAACGCTTTTGTAGACATTACCTATAAGTTTATTACGATAAACACAGTACAGGTCCTTCTCCCACAACGCGTTTCGACGCTACATGGTTCTTTCTCAAGTGAAATTTCTATATACCACATTTTATTATTGCATTACGTTCCTTTCTCCCTTCGGGGAGAGTGGTGCGAGCAGCTCTGGGAGAGGACCTTGCTGAAGAAAACAGAAACCTGGCCCCTGCGCGTGCATGGGACGGTGCACGTGTGAGAGACGGAGCACAGACCTGGGTGTAAAGGAGAGACAGGCAATAGATGAAGGCAGGGATCCTGCATAAAAAATCTCACCTGCTTGCGGTTAATCTAGTTGTGCAGAGGGCACAACCAACTTAGGTGAGTGAAACGTACAGTGTAACGGGAATATATACCCCTAAATTTGCAGTATGGCGCAACCATCTATTTTGAATTTTTTGCATGTTTGGAAACTTTCTTATCTGTGGCGCAGAAGACGAGCCAAGAATGTCTCAGGTGGTACTAGGATCTGATGCGATGCCTGCGCTTTCATCATACCAGTCCCGCAGCCCAGAACGGTCTGTCCATTGGTTTGAATACTTCCAGCTCCGGTCCTTTGTCTCCTACTCAGGGGGTCCATCTGACCTTATTGGTGACTGTTCCCCCCTCGAATCGTTGTTCCTACAGGAATCCGCTCTGTCACACGTGATCTCTCAGATTTATGTTTTTCTTGTTATGTCTGGTGAGGCGCCGTCACTGTGGTTTGTGAGGGAGTGGGAGAGGGAAGCATCGGGCATGGCCTGGAATAAATCTTTCATGTGTACTCACAATATGCCCTTTGCTTGTAAGTCGCAGGAAACTAACTATAAACTCCTCTCCAGATGGTATATATGCCCCATGAGCTTAAGAGAATGCTTCCAACCATATCTGACACATGTTGGTGTTGTGAAAAGGCGGTTGGATCTGTACTACACATCTGGTGGGACTGTCCACCGATTCTAGCCTTGTGGTGCAAAGTATTTGCTCTACACAAAGTGATCACTTGAGAGTCTGTCTAGTGTACACCTCGGATTGGTCTTCTCTCTATGATTGCTGGACCCTTCAAGGCCATTAAATCAGGCTTATTGAGACACTGTATCACTACCACTAGGACCATAATTCTGAGGAATTGGCGCTCTACTATCAGCCCATTTATTCTAGATTGGTTCAATGAAATGGATTTCCTGAGTAGAATGGAGAGGCTGTCCACTCATTCGGAAGACCAGACGGATAAGTACTTTCAGACATGGCAATCCTGGCTGTTGTTTCGAGAATCTCCTGAGTTTGAAACGGCACTGAGATCATAGCTCCCTCTGGTACATGACTCGGTATATAGCCTAGAGCAGAGGACCCCAACTCCAGGCCTCGAGGGCCGCCAACAGTGCAGGATTTCAGGATTTCCTTAGTATTGCACAGGTGTTAATGTGATCGAATGCACAGGTAATGAGTCTAACCCTGTGCAATACTAAGGAGATCCTGCAAACATGCACTGTTGGTGGCCCTCGAGGCCTGGAGTTGGGGACCCCTGGCCTAGAAGTACTGAAGCGGGCAATGCCTGCTGTTCACGGAGCAGTGATGACTTCCCCCAGTGGTTCCTTTCCCTTCTCCTGCACCTTCTAACCTACTATCTAGCTCTTTCTTTACTCTTTCTCTTAGGGTACCGTCAAACTTGATGATGCACCAGCTATCCCGACAGCGATCCGACCTGGCCGAGATTGCTGGTGAGATCGCTGGTGCATCACTGTTGGGATCGCTGGTGAGATGTCAAACAGTCAGATCTCATCAGCGATGCAGCAACAATACGGTTGTAGTTGGGACTCTGTCACTCTTGGGCGAAGTGTTGAGATCGTTGGTCGCTGTCCCTGTCAAACACAGCGATGCATGCTGCCCAGCAGGAGCCCGATGACCAAAAAATGGTCCAGAACGGGTTGTAACGAGCAGCGATCTCACAGCAGGGGCCTGATCGCTGCTACGTGTCACACAAAGCGAGATTGCTGTTGAGGTCGCTGTTGAGTCACAAAATTTATGACTCAGCAGCGATCTCGCTAGCAATCTCGTTTATGTGACGGGGGTTTTACACTTAAGTCTTTGATTGATTTTGAGCTTATGGAATTATTGGTAAGCAATATTTTAAATATTGACATACATACTGAATGTTATTCTTCTTAGGCAGAGATGGGCTATAGGTTTTTAGGTAAGATCACCCATTATGCTTGGATCAGAAAGACCAGACCACTACACTGAGTCTGCAGAACGCAATGCCATGATTCTCATTATTACCTGATTATTGTCTGCCCTTTTTTTTTTTCTTTTCTCTCTATATATGCTGGTATGTACTGTGGGGTAGCACCGGGGGTTGTCCATACAAAAGGCAGTGACCCGGGTAATTGTTTCCACAGCACACGGGTTTATTGATACAGTTCAGGTTATACGGGTTCCAGGACGCAGCCGGGTACACGTCATACAACCTTAATGTTGGCACACAGTCCCTTATCACGGTTTCTCTCCGGTCCAGGTCTCACCGAGATCAAGCCCTCCGGGCTAGGCCGTATTGTATCAGCACACAACCTCTGCACTTTCCTGACCTGGCCACTCACTAGCCTCATCTGTCTTCCTTCAGACTGAAGATCCACACAGAGAACCCCACCCAGTATTCTAGCTTAGTTTTTAACCCTGTGCCTCCCTTTGGGAATCCTCCCAATACCGGAGTGGAGAGAGTGGATCGTCCCCCTATCCTGCACTCCATACCGGGTTCAATACGTTACAGTGCACATTCTGGGGGATACATATCGTCCCTCGCATATGATTCCCCTCACTGCCTCTCAGTACTCATTGGGTGACCATGTTCCTGATAAGATGCCTGCTACTCTGCCTACTGTTATGCTTTTTCTCTTAATAAAGATTTTCTGAACTATTATGTTGTCATTTGGTGGTGAGAAGTCTGGCCCAATCCAGCCTTATTCATTTTGATAAGAGCCAGCCTGTCAGCATTTTCAGTTGACAGGCGGGTGCGCTTATCAGTTATAATTCCCCCTGCGGCACTAAAATCCCGCTCTGAGAAAATGCTAGAGGCAGGCCAGGACTTCCAAGGCGTAGAGAGACAGTTCATTCCACGTGTCCAGCTTGGATAGCCAATTATTATAAGGCACAGAGGAATCACGGATGACTCTGGTACTGTCGGCAAGGTACTCCTTTAGCATCTTCCCAGACTTTGCACTCCTTGTGAGAGTACCCTGTGCCTCAAGGCCTGTGCCATCGGAGGGGCTGAGAAAAATCTAAAATGTTGACAGTGTTCTCCTGCCTCTGCTGGATTGGAGTTCTGTATCTCTCGCCTTTACTCCTTGGTTGTCCACCAAACTCTGACCTCTGCCACCAGTTTTTTAGACGGGAATTTTTTTAATAACTCCGCAACAAAGGCCTTCTGCTACTGCCCCATTTTTGTTGACCTCTCCGCCTCAGGAATAAGAGATATAAAGTTCTCCTTGTAGCGTGGGTCTAAAAGTGTCAGCAACTAGTTATGACTGTCACCCAAAATTTTGATAACGCGAGGGTCATGGGAAAGGCAGCATAACATAAACTCAGCAATGTGCGCCAGACTGGAAACAGGCAAGACTAACCATACTCCCCTCCTTCTCCCTGTCCTCTGGCCATCCACACTGAACAGATGGTATGACAGTTGTGCAGGTAGTACCATCTATAGTGCATGAAACTAGCTCCTGTTCTTCTTCCTCCTCCTCTTTTTCCCCCAATCCATGTTGGGATGAGATGAGGCTGGGCTGTGTGTATTCACCCTGTATGGTTTCTTGCTCCATCTCATCGTGCTCAACCTGCAATGCATCCTCTTTGATTTTGAGTAGAGAGCATTTCAGAAGACAGAGAAGCAGGATGGTGACGCTAATGATGGCGTCATCGACACTCACCATCTTGGTGGAGTCCTCAAAGTTTTGGAGGATGGTACATATGTTGGACATCCATGTCCACTCCTGAGATCTTATGTGTGGAGTCTGAACCAAATACCGATGGCCTTGTTGATGCTGGTAGTCAACAACTGCCCTCTTCTGCTCACAAATCCTGACCAACATCTGCAGTGTCGATTTCCAACGCGTGGAGACATCACACACCATTCTGGGAGCCAGAAGCTGCAAACGCTGCTGAAACTCAGCAAGGTATAGGTGACTTTCGAAAATGGGCACACAGGCAGCATACTTTGACAAGCAGATCAGACAGCTCCTGGTATGATTTAAGAAACCGCTGAACCATGTGGTTGAGCACATGAGACCACATATGGTATATATGTGTGAGCTCGTCTCGCCTCAGAGCCGCCACCAAGTTCCGGCCATAGTCACACACAACCATGCCTGACTGTAGGTTCAGCGGTATGAGCCACAGATCTGCCTGCTCTTTCAGAGCTGTCCACAACTCTTCAGCATTGTAGGCAATGCTGCAGTGCTTCCAGTTTGTGAATGTTGTGGAGGGTGTAGAGGAGTAGAAGTAGGAGGCTGAGGCGGATGACGTGCAGGAGCTGTAGACTGTGGGGGCATCCCTGACTGAGTTAGGGCCCACAATCCTTGGCGTCGGGAGGACGTGTTCCGTCCCAAGGTCTGACTGGGTCCCGGCTTCCACTATAATAACCCAGTATGCCATCAGCGAGATATACCATCCCTGCCCACAAGCACTTGTCCACGTGTCCGTGGTTAGGTAGACTTTCACGGAAACTGCGTTGTTAAGGGCACGGTTAATGTTTTGGGACACGTGCTTGTGTAATGCAGGGATGGCACACCTGGAGAAATAGTGGTGGCTGGGGACCGAGTAATGAGGGACAGCTGCCGCCATTAGGTTGCGGAATGCTCCATTAGCCTAAAAGGCAACATTTCTAGAGCAAGCAGTCACGAAATGTGTGAATTGAGTAGAGTGGCCTGTGGGTGGTTGGCTGCAAACATGCGCTTGCGTTCCAAGGACTGAGGTATGGATAACTTAACGCTGCGCTGGGACAAGGATGTGGATGTGTTTCCTGATGGTGGTATGTCTAATTGTGCAATGACAGGTGCAGGACAGGAGGCATCTTCGCATGCACTATGGACAGGGGATTGGCTTGGAAGCACAACAGTGGAAGAAGCAGTGGTGTCACCTGCAGACACTGCTCCTGGACTCTGGGGTTCAGCCCACAAAGTCGGATGCTTTGCTGCCATGTGCCTGATCATACTGGTGGTGGTCAGGCTGGTAGTTTTGCTACCCCTGCTGATGCTGGCATGTCAGGTGGTGCAAATGGCCTTTTTGGAACTATAAGCAGATTCCTTAAAAAAACAGCCAGATTCAGGAAGAACTAAGAGTTTTACTGGCAACTTCTGTCGTGTTGGTGTTATGGGGAATGGTTGCCCGCCTTCTGCCTGCGGCCACCACACTGCTTCTTCCTGCCTGTTGTGGTGTTATGCCTCTCTTCCCCTGTGCGCAGCTGTCCTCACTTTGCATGTCCTCCTGCCAGGTTGGGTCAGTTACTGGTTTATCCACAATTGTCATCTTCCACATCCGCACCCTGGTCCTCCTCCTGACATTCTGGCATTTGTGTCTCATCATCATCCACTTCTTATGACACCATCCCACCATGCGACTGTGGCTGCTCAAATATTTGGGCATCGCTACATACGATCTCCTCGGACTGGATGAGAGGCCCGAATCTATCAATATGCAAACTGAACAGCTCTTCAGAGTGTCCAAGTGTGGGATCCCACTCGGCATGGTGGGAGGAAGGACGATCAGGGTGAGGAATATGCGGTCCAGACACACGGCTGCTGAGACTTGACTGTGTGGAAGACAGGGTGGTTGTGGTGGTGGCAAACTGACTGGAAGCATTATCCGCTATCCAACTAACAACTTTTTGACACTGATCTGGGTTTAAGAGTAGTGTGCTGCGGTCGCCTCAGAATTGGGACAGGAAGGTCAGGCGAAAAGACATGGGTGTTGTGGCACAATTCTAGCTTGCCCACGGCCTTGTTCTCTGCATGCACCATCACGTCCAGTCCCTTGCCACTGGCCTTGTACATTTTAAATAGCGTGATATTTGCTTTTTAAAAGTGTGCTAGATACCCTGCCTGTATACAGCTAAATTAAGCCGTGGACGGAATGGTTTATAGATGGATACTATAGATGAGATGATATTAAAAGCTTGGACACCAGCACCAGATGTGAGTGGTATACAGCTTCTAATACACTGTACTGCAGTATATACCCCTCCTGCCTATAGAGAGCTAAATTAATCCTTACAAGGAATGGTTTTGGATGGATACTATATATGAGATGATATTAAAAGCTTAGACCCCAGATCCAGATGTGCTGAGTGATATACAGCTTCAGATACACCGTACTGCGCTATATACCCCTCCTGCATATAGAGAGCTAAATTAAACCGTTGAAGGAATGTTTTTGGATGGATACTATAGATGAGATGATCTTAAAAGCTTGGACACCAGCCTAGATGTGAGTGGTACACAGCTTCTGATATACCGTACTGCGCTATATACCCCTCCTGCCTATAGAGAGCTAAATTAAGCCATAGAAGGAATGGTTTTGGATGGACAGTATAGATGAGATGATATTAAAAACTTGGGCACCACCCTCAGATGTGCTGAGTGGTATACAGCTTCTGATACACCGTACTGCACTATATACCACTCCTGTCTATAGGGAACTAAATTAATCCTTAGAAGGACTGTTTTTGGATGAATAGATGATATTTCAAGCCTGTACACCAGCCCCACATGTGCTGCTGACTGTTATACTGGTACACCGTTTCCTATATACCCTGCTTCCCTGCCTGACTGTATACAGGTAGATTAGTCCTCAAGGACTGTTGTTTAGATGGATTTTGCAGCCCATCACCTACACTACCTTAAAGGCCCAAAATCTGTCCCTCACTCAGCAGCACCTCTCCCTACACTCACTGGCACTATGCAGCAGAGTGACGAGCACAGCACCATCAGCTCTTATAAAGACCTGATGACTCTGTGCGGCCAGCCAATCACTGTAATGCTCCAATCAACATGGCTGTGGCATTACAGTTTGTGGTAGCCAATCCCTGTATGTGGGCTGGCTCTGTAAAGAGCGCCCACATGCAGGAGGGGGGACCCGAGCACGTGCCCGAGCATCTCGGCGGTACTCAGTGCTCGCCGAACATCATGAGTACTGTGATGCTCGGGTGAGTACCGAGTACCGCCGAGCATGCTTGCTCATTACTAGTCACTAATTCACCAATTCATTAGAAATGCTGATATATTAACCTAGTGTGCAGTGCACTGTAGCAATGTAATGGCAAGTTCATTATGAATTACACATATAATAAAACAGTTGAGGACTTGGTAAAAATCTGTATAGTAAACCTATGGAATGACATGAAAGAGGGATTGCAGATTTTCAAGAAGCAATATCCATACTATGGTGTTTCTTGAGTGTGAACATGAATAGACCTATAAGAACATGTGTGTGAAACATATAATGGCCATATGCTATTTTTTATATGAATTGCTATTACATACGTTTGTGTAGCGCCCCTGCAACTAGGCGCCACAGAGTGGTATTACACTTATTATCTATATGCAATATTATTTTGTAAGTTGCTAGTTTGGGATTTAAATCTTATGGAGTCTGTTTCTACACTCACTTAGGACCACACCACCTAGAGTAGAGGGAACCAGTACTTGGTAGAACCCAGAAGGGCGGGGGCGGAGCTTAGGATAGAGGAACAGTGACAGTTTACAGTTTACCTCAGACGGTGCTGGGAAGGCAGACAGAGTGGTCAGGCCTGGCAGCCCAGCTGAGTGGAGGGTACCCCATCTTTATGTGGGGACCCAGGACAGAAGGCAACGGGCCAGGGCTGGTAGGAGCCGGCTGGTCACGTTGAGGGAGCACCGGTGACACGGACAGCCGAGGCAGCCAGGAGTTCAACCCTGACTGTAAAGCCGACGAGCTGCGGGCCCAAAAGACACGGGTTGCCGTATGCACCACAAGGTATCTCACCCCTCAGGACTGAACACCAGTTCATGACACTACAGACAAGGGCCATATATTGTGGTGCTGGAAGGAAGCTTTCTTTGTCCTATTCTCAAGCATTCTATCCAGACCGGTGGGGCACAAACCTGATCTGATAGATACAGACCGTGGGACTGGCGGGTGAGCTCTGCAAGGGTGAGAAAGACTGACAGACGGAAAGGAAGAAGTAAACCCTGAAAGACAAAGAGAGGACATCTAGAGACTCCATAAGAGAAACCCTGAGTTGGTAACATCCACCCTGAAAACCAAATTGTACAGTGTCTTGTTATGCCATCAGCCGGTACCAAGTAAAGCAGAGTTAAACTTGAACTGGTTTCTGTTATTCTTCCCGCCGCAGCCTGGAGGGCTCCACATCATCAAGGGCTCAGCAGAGGGGTAAGAACTGCAGCACCACCATTACCATCACTGTCCTCCCTCACCGTCTCACAACATAGCTGCCCTGAGGTAAAGCTCCACCTGTGGGGAGCTGTACCACACTTTGCTGCCCATCCATCACCTTAGTGGCCGATACCATCTTACCGGACACTACAGGTGGCGTCACGATCCCCTATAAATAACCCCTTTAATACCCCCACCACCAATATCAACATCTACTACAGTTGATCACCAGGGCACGGCACCGGGACTCTGACCATCCGTGACTCCCCACACAGCAAACCCGGTGACCGAGTACCCCATCCCTTAGCTCTGGTTGATTCACTTAGGCCAGTGCCTTATGCTAAAAAATAGCCCTACACCATGATGTACCCACCTCCACACTTCCGTGTTGGAATGGTGTTTTTGGAATGATATGCAATGCCTTTTGGCCTCCAAGCATGATGTGTATAATAGAATCAAAAGAGTTCAATTACAAGTAAACAGCAGTATGGCGATTGATAAGAGACAGCTTGCTAAACCCTATGTTTTAACTCGTACAACATGCTGTGTTCAGATTACACAGCAAAAATCTGCTAACAGATTATCTTTAAAACTTGCACTTTAGTAAACATATGTCTGGCTTGACCTCCACTGAATCGGGCCATAATGGTGGCAAACTGTCCCAGCAGTCTCTCTGGCTGGCAGGCTGGCATTAGCAGAATAAGAAGGGGATAAAATTGTGGATAGAAGTGCAGGATCAGTCACTCTAAATAAGTAATGTCCAGACTGTAATGTACAATAATTAGATCTGTCTCTTTAAGAAAACTAGGTCTGATGTATGAAGGAGGTGGGAAGTTAAGTTTTAGTTTCAGTTTGGAGCATGCTGATGAAAGACTGCTATGTTAAATGATGGAGAAAGATGGAAGAATAAAGTACAGTTAAAGTTTACCCTTGTGAATGCCTCATATCGTGTGGACATTACAACTGGCAATGAGGATGGGATATAACCACCGGCTGCTGTGAGTACTGATCCCTGTTTACTGCTTCACAAACCAGCATCACTGAGAGACTCCGTCATGGCTGAATACTTACACGCCTTCCCACAGTTTGATATGACTGATGCTATTAATCTCTCCCATAACTGGAGAAAATGGCTAAACAGATTTGAGAACTTTCTAGAAGCCGTGGACATAAAAGAGGAGAAAAGAAAGAAAGCCGTGATTCTACATTGTACGGGCTCAGGAGTTTATGATGTATACAGCACATTAACTGCAGCCGAGACAGACACATACAGCAATTGCACCAAAGCTCTCACTGACTACTTCAACCCCAAACAAAATATCAGATATGAAAGATACAAGTTCAGAATTGCGAAGCAGCTTCCGGAAGAATCCATAGACACCTATGTCACCCAGCTGAGAGAGCTGGCACATGGATGTGCATTCACCGATGTAGATGATGAAATTCTAACTCAAGTAATTGTCACATGCTCATCCAATAACTTAAGGCGCAAAGCTCTGCAGCAGGATCTCTCTCTACATGATTTACTCAAAATGGCCCGTGCTATAGAAACAGCAGATCATCAGACTACTGCAATGGAGAGTGGGGATAATTTACATGTGCATAATCTCAAGCATAAGAATGCACAAGACAAGCAAACCCCGAAACAGAGGAAATGCTATAGATGTAGACAGGATTTCCCTCACCACCTGAACAAATGTCCAGCTATAGGACAGACATGCAGTAAATGTGGAAAAGGGAATCATTTTGCAGCTGTCTGCAGGTCAGCACAGTACAAGTCTTTTCTGCCTCTGACAAAGCCCGCAAGTATAAAAATGGTAAATCAGGACACAGAAGAAATGTCTGGGGTGGAAAACAATGTGTTCACCACTTCTGCCACTGGCTCAGTACAGTCTCCCTGCATCACACTCCCAATCTGCAACAGCAATATCACCTTTACAATAGACATGAGTGCTACAGTGGATATTATAGACAGCACTGCATATGAACAATTGAAAAATAAGTCAGTTTTACAGTAGAGATGGGCGAGTCCTAAAAGACTCGGAATCGCAAGACCCCAACGAGTCCGAGTCAAGGACTCGGGACTCGTTGCGAGTCCAGCGAGTCCAATGTTAATGAATAGGGAACCGAGTAATAGCGAATAATGACATTTACAACTCGCTGATGTGTCTCTGAAAGTGTGCGAGTCCAAACTCGCTGGTTTTTCTCTTATTTGGAGGCTTGGAGCCGATGATGATGCACACTACACTCCCTAAAAAAATTGGTTTTAAGTGCGCACAGCCACCCAGATGTGGTTTGGTGTTGCTGTATGCGTCACTTGCTGGCGGGGTAAGTGTGCGCGCTCACACTTGGCAGTGAAGCCGCACACTACACTCCCTAAAAAAATTGGTTTTAAGTGCGCACAGCCACCGAGATGTGGTTTGGTGTTGCTGTATGCGTCACTTGCTGGCGGGGTAAGTGTGCGCGCTCACACTTGGCAGTGAAGCCGCACACTACACTCCCTAAAAAAATTGGTTTTAAGTGCGCACAGCCACCGAGATGTGGTTTGGTGTTGCTGTATGCGTCACTTGCTGGCGGGGTAAGTGTGCGCACTCACACTTGGCAGTGAAGCCGCACACTACACTCCCTAAGGTGGTGTACGTGCTAGCAGCAACGCACTGGTCTGCCACAGAAAAAATAACGCTCTATGGCTTATTAGGAACAAAAATCGATCTGGTGCAAAAACAAAAAGGAAACAGCACCTCAGCTAAGCCTCTGACTGCAGCTGTTAGCAAAGCTGAGTGAGTAAGCTAAGCTATGAGGTCCGTCCTGTGTGCACTCTAAGGCTTCTCCTTCCTTCCCTCCCTGCCTGCCTGCCTGCCTACACAGCACTACTCTGTCCTCCTCCTAGCTCTCAGAAGAGCTTTTTGGGTTAATATAAGGAATCTTCCCTACACTGACAATCCCTGATCTGCTCCAGCATATATCTCTCTCTCCCTATACTAGGTCAGATCGTCTCAGGAATGTGGCCAAAATGGCGGGGACAAGCCTTATATACTGCCTTGCCTGTCATAGATGACATAGGCATCACGATGGACAGCAGCCAATCATAGTCCTGACACAACCAACTTTGCTATGCCATTACTGACTATGATTGGCTATCTTCACAAGTTTTCTGACCTAACACGCACGCTGTGCTGACTCGGAACATAACAGATTATGTATTCGAGAGTCCGACTCCCGAATACAGTATACAGGACTCGGAATCGTAGACTCGCAGGACTCGGAATCGTAGACTCGCTCAGACTCGCTGCTGACAGCGGGTATCTGTGAAGAGTCAAGCTTATTGACATTGAATTCCATTGGACTCGTCACTGTGCGAGTCCAAGCTGGGAGATTCGCCGAGTAACGAGTCCTGCGAGTACCTTCAGAATCGCCGAGTCCCGAGTCCTAGCGATTAGACTCGCCCATCCCTATTTTACAGCAAGTGAATACTAAAATCTTTCCATATAGATCTACAACACCTCTAGCTACAAGAGGACAATTTGACACGGAAATCAGCTATAAAGAAAACAGGCAGAAAACTACTTTTCACACATTACAAGGATCGGGAGGCTGTCTTCTCAGCTCTCACACTGCATTGAAGCTGGGTCTCATCCAGATTATTCCTACCATAACTGACCCGGCAGATATGGATGTACAGGCCATGGTAAACAGTTTTCCCTCCTCATTTAGTGGTTTGGGGAAATTAAAGGACTCTCAAGTACATCTTCATGTGGACGACAGTGTTCGTCTGGTAGCCTAACCACATAGACGCATTCCTTTTCACCTGAGAAAGAAGGTAGAAAAAGAACTTCAATTCCTCATGGATGAGGACAGTAAAATAAAACAAGTTGCGCCACACTGCTTAAACAATGTAAATACGGTCGGTTAAAATTTCCAAGTGCTCACCTGGTTGAGTTGTGCCTGGTCGCACAACTGACTGACGAGCGGGGAACAGACTAGCGTGGCCTCCGGGCCGGAGGAACCTAGCGAGAGGAGATCGTGCTGCGATCCTTGTTCAAGCTAGTCGGGATGTAACTTGCTAGCGAGCGAAGAACAGGCTGACGAGGCCTTCAGGCCAGAGGGATCCGACAAGTGGGCTGTGATGTGTTCCTTAGTCGTGCGAGTCAGTGGATGGTGAGCCTCAGAGATGGGGGTGGTGGACTGTTGCGAGCGAGGTCCGGGAGCCGAGCTGCTCAGACTCGCACTTCCCGAAGGGAAGGCGTGAGACATGCACGAGGGAATGAAAGAGGTGTCAGCGCTCAGATAACAGCCGGGACAATGCTCACGGGATATTTACCTCTAGGTTTTATTGATTCAGTATAGGATTCCAATTCTCCACAACGCATTTCTGCGCTTAATGCGCCTTTCTCAAGTGATTCACTTGAGAAAGGCGCATTAAGCGCAGAAACGCGTTGTGGAGAATTGGAATCCTATACTGAATCAATAAAACCTAGAGGTAAATATCCCGTGAGCATTGTCCCGGCTGTTATCTGAGCGCTGACACCTCTTTCATTCCCTCATGGATGAGGACGTCATTGAAACTGTTACTGGTCCCACTCGGTGGGTCTCTCCACTTGTGGTAGTTCCAAAACCAAAGACTCCTGAGCAGGTGAGACTATGTGTTGACATGCGCCTACCCAAGACCGCTATCCAGAGAGAAAGACATATCTCATCCACGATTGATGACATCATTCATTTATTAAATGGAGCGACCGTCTTTTCAAAGCTCGACCTCAATAAAGGCTATCACCGATTAGAACTGAGTCCAGAATCCAGATACTTAACAACATTTTTCACACATGTGGGCCTCAGAAGATATAAAAGATTGACTTTTGGAGTCTGCTCAGCAGCGGAAATTTTTCAAGATGTGATAAGGAGCGTCATTCAACACATTCCAAATGCCTTTAATTACGGTGATGACATACTGGTGTTTGGTAAAGCTCAAGCTGAACATAATCGTGCGCTATACAACATCTTCAAATGCCTGCTCTCTGCTGGACTCACTTTAACCCGTTTACGACTAATGACGAGTATACTCGTCATGAAAAGATGTCAGTTCCCGCATCATGACGAGTATACTCGTCATGGCTTTGAACTGTCACTGCTTCTAAACGAACAGTGACAGTTCAATTCTAAAAGCTGTCAGTGACAGCCAAGGGTTAGGGGAAGAGGTGTGGAGACCCTTGTTAACCCCCCCTGCCCAGGACCCCTCCGATCGGCAGTGTAAAACTGAAACTGCCGATCGGAGCGATTCAGACAGATTTACCCCTCCAGTTCTGATTGGAGCTCTCTAATCAGATCTAGAGGGGCCGATCGGCAGGTGCCCTCCCCCTACTCAGCCCCCTCCCGCTCCAGGACACATGCGGCCCCCCTGGATCATATTTATCTGCCGGCGGGCTGCACACCCGGCGCACCCGTCAGCCATCACCTAAGGCTCCAGCCCCCGCTCCATCCAGCTACCCCCCATGTCCTGTCCCGCCCCCCCTGTGTCCAGTTCCCCCTTTGTCCGGCCCCCCCCCCCTGTGTCCGGCCTGCACCCCCCATACCCGTCCCGCCGTCCACCCGCCCTCCTCCTTCTCTCCTCCAGGCTGCTTTCTTTTCTGCCGGCGGGCTCATGCACCCGCCGGTCCAGGTGCAGGGCCCCCTCCCCCTGCTCGTACTCCCCCCCCCCAGCTGATACCCCATCCAACCCCCTGCCCCCCCCAAGCCCCTCTCACCTATTCCGGCGGGCTGCACGAGCTCGTCGGCCTCCGCTCCTCCTCTGCAGTCTCCAGTGTGGCCCCTCCTCTTCTCAGGGGCTTCTCCTCCTCATCCATCGGTGGGTAAGTATGAATGAATGAATGAATAGATGGATGGGTGGATGGATGGGTGGGTGGATGGATGGGTGCGTACGTGGATGGATGGGTGCGTGCATGCGTGGATGTGCGTGCTTGGATGTGCGTGCGTGGATGTGTACGTGGGTGGATGTGTTTGGATGTGCGTGTGTGGATGTCAGCGTGCGTGCGTGGATGTGTGCGTGTGTGGATGTCAGCGTGCTTGGATGTGCGTGCGTGGATGTGCACGCGTGGATGTGCACGCGTGGATGTGTGAGTACGTGGATGTGTGCATGGATGTGCTTGAATGTGGATGTGTGCGTGGATGTGTGCATGGATGTGTGTGTGGATGTGCGTGGATGTCAGCATGCGTGTGTGGATGTCAGCGTGCGTGAATGTCAGCGTGCGTGGATGTGTGTGCGTGGATGTGGTGCGTGGATGTCAGCATGCATGGATGTGTGCGTGTGTGGATGTGCATGCTTGGATGTGCGTGTGTGGATGTGCATGCTTGGATGTGCATGCGTGGATGTGCGTGCGTGGATGTGCGCGTACGTGGATGTGTGCGTGCGTGGATGTGCGTGTGTGGATGTGCGTGCTTGGATGTGCGTGCTTGGATGTGCGTGTGTGGATGTCAGTGTGCGTGCATGGATGTGTGCGTGTGTGGATGTCAGCGTACGTGCATGGATGTGTGCGTGTGTGGATGTCAGCATGCGTGCATGGATGTGTGCGTGTGTGGATGTCAGCGTGCGTGGATGTCAGCGTGCGTGGATGTGCGTGCGTGGATGTGCACGCGTGGATGTGCACACGTGGATGTGTGAGTACGTGGATGTGTGCGTGGATGTGCTTGGATGTGGATGTGTGCGTGGATGTGTGCGTGGATGTGTGTGTGGATGTGCGTGGATGTCAGCATGCGTGCGTGGATGTCAGCGTGCGTGAATGTCAGCGTGCGTGGATGTCAGCATGCGTGGATGTGTGCGTGTGTGGATGTGCATGCTTGGATGTGCATGCGTGGATGTGCGTGCGTGGATGTGCGCGTACGTGGATGTGCGCGTGTGTGGATGTGCATGTGTGGATGTGGTGCTTGGATGTGCGTGCTTGGATGTGCGTGCTTGGATGTACGTGCTTGGATGTGCGTGCGTGGTTGTGTGCGTGTGTGGATGATGGGTGCATAGGTGGATGGATGGGTGCAACAAAGGATCAAGTGTCCTCTTGTTATAGTCTCTGGGATCAGAGTCATGGTGAACTGTATAACAGATCATTGTCATACAGTGCACCATAACTCTGACCCCCGAGACTGTAGGAAGAGGACACTTGATCCCTTGCTGCAGTCTCTGGATTGAGCAGAGGCGATCGAGCGTCGTGGGACCTTCGTTGTGGGCTACGTCGGAGGCGATCGAGCGTCGTGGGACCATCGTTGTGGACTACGTCGGATCTTTATAATAAAGATGGAGTCCGAATTTTGTTTGTGTTTTTTTTTCAAATAAAAAGATTTTTCTATGTGTGTATTTTCTGACTATTTACCAGAGATTCCTAATGGCGGGTCTAACATTGGCCCTATATTATGAATCTCGGGCTTAGTGCCAGCTGCCAATAAAAAGCTGGCATTAACCCCTTTATTACCCAGTTTGCCACCGGCACCAGGGCAACTGGAAGAGTCTGGGTACAGCGCCAGAAAATGGCGCTTCAATGAATGCGCCATTTTCTGGAGCGGCTGCGGGCTGCAATTCACAGCATGGGAGGCCCAGAACGCTTGGGCCTCTCCATGCTGCGGATTCCAGCCCCCAGCTGCTTAGTTGTACCTGGCTTGACCAAAAATATGGCGGAGCCCCACGTCATTTTTTTTTCTAGAATTAGTTCTAGAAAAAAAAAAAGGCTTTGCTGTATTTCTGGTTGCCAGCCAGGTACAACGAGGCAGCTGGGGGTTGGTGGCAATCCATAGCTGCCAAGCTGTACCTGGCTGGACTAAAAATATGGCGGAGCCCCACGCCATTGTTTTCTAGAATTAGCCCTAGAAAAAAAATAAAAATGGGCTTCGCTGTATTTTTGGTTGCCAGCCAGGTACAATGAGGCAGCTGGGGGTTGCTGGCAGTCCGCAGCTGCCAAGTTGTACCTGGCTGGACCAAAAATATGGCGGAGCTCCACGCCATTTTTTTTCTAGAAGTAGTCCTAGAAAAAGAATAAAAATGGGCTTCGCTGTATTTAGATGCATAGTGAACACTTTGAACCCCAGGTGCTTCACAAATTGATCCGTAAAAATGAAAAAAGAAAATTTGTGTGAAAAAAAAGTACTTTTTTCCTTCTTACGGATCAATTTGTGAAGCACCTGGGGGTTCAAAGTGCTCACTATGCATATAGATGCATTCCTTAGGGGGTCTAGTTTCCAAAATGAGTTCACTTGTGGGGGAGCTCCAATGTTTAGGCACACATGGGTTCTCCATATGCGACATAGTGTACTATAATAATTCCAATTGTTAGCGGACACCATGTTGGGTACGGAGAGCCCCTGTGTGCCTAAGCATTGGGGCTCCCCCACAAGTGACCCCATGGAAACTAGACCTCCCAGGGAACTTATCTAGATGGGTAGTGAGCATTTTGAATGCCCCAGTGCTTCACAAATTAATCTAAAAATGAAAAAATAAACTTTCTATCGAAAAAATGTACTTTTTCATTTTTACGGATGAATTTGTGAAGCACCTGGGGGTTCAAAATGCTCACCACCCATCTAGATAAGTTCCCTAGGGGGTCTAGTTTCCAAAATGGGGTCATTTGTGGGGCAGCTCCAATGTTTAGGCACACAGGGGCTCTCCAAACGCGACATGGTGTCCGCTAACAAATGGAGCTAATTTTTCAGTCAAATTGTTAGCGGACACCATGTCGCGTTTGGAGAATCCCTGTGTGCCTACACATTGGAGCTCCCCCACAAGTGACCCCATTTTGGAAACTACACCCCCCATGGAACTTATCTAGATGGGTGGTGAGCATTTTGAACACCCCAGTGCTTCACAAATTAATCTGTAAAAATGAAAAAAGAAACTTTTTATGGAAAAAAAAGTACTTTTTCATTTTAACGGATGAATTTGTGAAGCACCTGGGGGTTCAAAATGCTCCCCACCCATCTAGATAAATTCCTTGGGGGGTCTAGTTTCCAAAATGGGGTCACTTGTGGGGGATCTCCAATGTTTAGGCACAAAGGGTCTCTCCAAATGAAACATGGTGTCCGCTAACAATTTGACTGAAAAATCAGCTCAAATTGTTAGCGGACACCATGTCGCGTTTGGAGAGCCTCTGTGTGCCTACACATTGGAGCTCCCCCACAAGTGACCCCATTTTGGAAACTAGACCCCCCAGGGAACTTATCTAGATGGGTGGTGAGCATTTTGAACCCCCAGGTGCTTCACAAATTCATCCGTAAAAATGAAAAAGTACTTTTTTCCATATAGATTTTTTTTTTTCATTTTTACAGATTAATTTGTGAAGCACTAGGGCGTTCAAAATGCTCACCACCCATCCAGATAAGTTCCCTGGGGGGTCTAGTTTCCAAAATGGGGTCACTTGTGGGGGAGCTCCAATGAGTAGGCACACAGGAGCTCTCCAAACGCAACATGGTGTCCGCTAACAATTTGACTGAAAAATCAGCTCAAATTGTTAGCGGACACCATGTCGCGTTTGGAGAGCCCCTGTGTGACTAAACATTGGAGCTCCCCCACAAGTGACCCCATTTTACAAACTAGAGGCCCCAGGGAACTTATCTAGATGGGTGGGGAGCATTTTGAATCCCCAGGTGCTTCACAAATTCATCCGTAAAAATGAAAAAGTACTTTTTTTTCCACAAAATTTTTTTTCAGCCTACATTTTTTAATTTTCACATAGGGAACAGGATAAAATGGATCCTAGAAATTGTTGGGCAATTTCTCCTGAGTACACTGATACCTCATACGTGGTCATAAACCACTGTTTGGGCACACAGCAGGGCTCAGAAGGGAAGGAGCGCCATTTGACTTTTTGAATGGAAAATTAGCTCCAAAAGTCAAATGGCGCTCCTTCCCTTCTGAGCCCTGCCGTGCGCCCAAACAGTGGTTTATGACCACATATGAGATATTGATGTACTCAGGAGAAATTGCCCAACAATTTTTAGGATCCATTTTATCCTGTTGCCCATGTGAAAATGAAAGAATTGAGGCTAAAAGAACATTTTTGTTGGAAAAATTAAAATGACCATTTTTTCCCTCCACTTTGCTTTAGTTCCCGTGAAGCACCTGAAGGGTTAATAATCATCTTGAATGTAGTTTTGAGTAGCTTGAGGGGTGCAGTTTTCGGAATGGTGTCACTTTTGGGTGTTTTCTGTCATGTACGCCCCTCAAAGGGACTTCAAATGTGATGTGGTCACAAAAAAAATGGTTTTGTAAATTTTGCTGGAAAAATGAAAAATTGCAGATGAACTTTGAACCCTTATAATGTCCGAACGAAAAAATTTTTTTTTTCCAAAATTGTGCTGATGTAAAGTAGACATATGGGAAATGTTATTCATTAACTATTTTGTGTCACATACCTCTCTGGTTTAGCAGAATAAAAATTCATAATTTGAAAATTGCTAAATTTTCAAAGTTTTTGCCAAAATTTTGATTTTTTCACAAATAATCGCAAAAATTATCGACCTAAATTTAATACTAACATGAAGCCTAATATGTCACGAAAAAACAATCTCATAATCGCTAGGATCCGTTGAAGCGTTCCAGAGATATTAGCTCATAAAGGGACACTGGTCAGAATTGCAAAAAATGGTCTGGTCATTAAGCTGCAAAGTGACTCGGTCCTTAAGGGGTTAAACAAAAAAAAATGTGAATTTGATAGAAGTTCTATGGTCACATCTTCTCGGTGAAAGGAGTACAACCTGATCCTAAGAAAGTAGAATCCATCAAAACAGCCTCAATTCCACAAACTGTCAGTGAAGTACGCTCTTTTCTTGGAATGTCAAGCTACTGAGCTAGATATATTCCAAATTTTTCAACAATCTGCAGACCATTAAGAGAACTTACAAAGCAAAATTGTGTTTTTCAATGGTTCCAAGACTGTCAGACCTCTTTTTGAAACAATTAAAAATGAACTTTGCGCTACCACTACCATGGCTTATTTTGATCCGGCACTTCGAACCAAATTAATTGTGGACGCCAGTCTCGTGGGGCTTGGTGCTATCTTAGCACAATATGAGGATAATAATCAAGATCCTCACATCATTTCTTACACAAGTAAAAGCTTAACAAGCACTGAAAAGAAATATTCACAACCTGAAAAATAAAGCTTGGCAGTGGTATGGGGATGTGAACACTTTCACTTATTTCTCTATGGAGCTCCCTTCACCATCGTCACCGACCATCAAGCACTTCTTACGATCTTTGGAAATCCCAGAGCTAAAATGCCTGCATGCATTGAACGATGGGGTCTACGTCTACAGTAGGGATGAGCGAGTCTACTCGCTAGGACTCGTTACTCGGCGATTCTTAAGGGACTCGCTGGACTCGGTAATCGGCGAGTCTTTTAGCGAATACTCGCTCAGTAACGAGTCCAATGCAAGTAAATGGCAATCCTAGTTTTGTCAGAGTTTACTTTCTCTCACTCGCTAGACTCGCTAGACTCGCTATATCACATCGCTATATAGCTTGAATCTCCCCAAACAGCAGCGAGTCTGAGCGAGTCTACGAGTCCGATTCCTAGCGAGTCTGTGATTCCGAGTCCTGTATTCTCTATTCGGGACTCGCAAATCCAGAATCTTTTATGTTACTAGTCAGCATTGCGTGTTAGGTCAGAAAACTTGTGAAGAAGGACAAGCATGTTAGCCAATCATAGTCAGTAATGCCATAGCATTTTTGGTTGTGTCAGGACTATGATTGGCTGCTGTCCATCGTGATGCCTATGTCATCTATGACAGGCAAGGCAGTTTTTAAGGCTTGTCCCCGCCATTTTGGGCACATTCCTGAGAAGAGCTGACCTAGTGCAGGGAGACTTGGAGCAGATCTAGGGACAGTAAGGCAGTGTAGGAGTCACATATAACCCAAAAGTTCTTTTCAGAACTAACAGGACGGAGTGTAGGAGTCAAGATTCCTCACACATAACCCAAAAGTTCTTTTCAGAACTACCAGGACGGAGGATTGCTGTACAGGACTGTAAGGAAGGGAGATAGGAGCAGCCTTACAGTGAATACAGCACCATCCTCAGAGCTTAGTTCACCCAGCTTTCCGCAGAGCTGTAATCCTAAGCTTTTTCTTATTTTTGGCACTAGTCTACCAAATAATTGTGGTGCCATTTTTCCACAAAAAATTTCCTGTGCCAGTGCGTTGCTGTAAGGTGTCCTGCCTGCAGCTCGCACGGTACTTGTAACATTGCACGCAGCCAGCACCGCAGCCTAATAGTGCCTGGTTCTGCGTACTAAACAATTTTTTTCCTGTGCCAGTGCGTTGCTGTACGGTGTCCTGCCTGCAGCTCGCACGGTACTTGTAACATTGCACGCAGCCAGCATTGCAGTCTAACAGTGCCTGGTTCTGCGTACTAAACAATTTTTTCCTGTGCCAGTGCGTTGCTGTACGGTGTCCTGCCTGCAGCTCGCACGGTACTTGTAACATTTTACGCAGCCAGCATTGCAGTCTAACAGTGCCTAGTTCTGCGTACTAAACAATTTTTTTCCTGTGCCAGTGCGTTGCTGTAAGGTGTCCTGCCTGCAGCTCGCACGGTACTTGTAACATTGCACGCAGCCAGCACCGCAGCCTAATAGTGCCTGGTTCTGCGTACTAAACAATTTTTTTCCTGTACCAGTGCGTTGCTGTAAGGTGTCCTGCCTGCAGCTCGCACGGTACTTGTAACATTTTACGCAGCCAGCATTGCAGTCTAACAGTGCCTGGTTCTGCGTAATAAACAATTTTTTTCCTGTGCCAGTGCGTTGCTGTACGGTGTCCTGCCTGCAGCTCGCACGGTACCTTCCATCTGTCTTAAAATATCTTAGCCTCTAGTGTGTACCTTTCACGAAATAGTACCTGCTACTTGTTTTACAAGCCCCCAGAAAGCCACCAGAAATTATAAAATGTCACCCAAAAAACCAAATCCCAAAAAAAGTGTTGCTAAGGGACAGGGACGAGGTACAGGCATTGGTAGTCGTGGCCAACTATCCACCAGTTCGGGCAGACAGATGAGGATTGATCGATCGTTCCTCCTGTCTAACTTTCCCCGTCAGGAAAGTAAACGAGTATTGAGGCCGGAAGACGAACACCATCTAACGTCTTGGCTGGCAGACAAGACCTCAACAACAGGTTCTTGCAGCACTCAAGGTTCCTTGAGCACTGTGTCTACTGTTGGTACATACCATGCTGGGTCATCTAATCCACAACCTCTTCACAGTTCCTCAGACCAACAGCAGCCCCATGAAAATGTTGACACAGACATGGGTCACTCAGATGACTTATTTGGTACATATAATCCTTTGCATGAATCTGGTTTGCCAGACTCAGTACTAGATGAGATACTTGATGAAGAATTGTCCAATCATGGACAAGTTTTAGAGACACCCCGGCCACATGAACGTGTCTTTCAGCAAAGTCTTAGACCGTCTCAGGAGTTGGAGGATGATGATGATGAGACAGTGACACACTTGTCATCTGGGGAGCAAAATCAATCTTGTTATAGGGAAGATTTAGAAGAGGAAGGGGTTGATGATGAGACCACTGATCCCACGTGGAATGTTGCCATGCAGAGCCAGCAGAGCAGCACGGAGGAAGAAAGTGTGTATGTCCCACCAACAAAGGCACCAAGGCCTACTCCTCCCACCAGAACTGAAAGAGTCACCACTGTTGCCCAAAATGTGTCCACTGTGGCTCAAAATTTGTCGACTGTTGGACAAAATGTCTCAAATGTGGGCCTGAGTAATCCCTCTGGGAGTACAGTCAAGCATAGAGGTCGGTCAGCCACTGTGTGGAAATTTTTTAAAGATGGGCCTTCTCAAGAAAATGTGGTCATCTGTACCATCTGCCATGCAAGGCTAAGCAGAGGCCACGGGAAAGGAAACCAGAGCACCAGCAGTATGCGGAAGCACATGGCTGGTCAGCACCCTATTCAGTGGTCAAAAGTGCAGCCTTCCACAACAGTGTCATCTGACCCAAAGACTGCCACGGTAACTCAGATCCGTCCGTCACAATCAAGTGTTGCTGAAGCTGGTCCAGCTCATATGTACTCATCACAAGCAGCGGTTGCAGAGAGACTGAACACGAGTGCAGACAGTTCTCGGTCAGCAACATCCTTACAGTTGTCAGTGACACAGCTGTACGAAAGGAAGCAGAAATACCACTCTTCCCACCCATTAGCCAAAAAAATAAATGCCCAGATAGCTAAGTTGTTAGCAGTCGAGATGTTGCCGTTTAGGCTTGTGGGTACAGACTCTTTTCGTGAGCTTTTGGCTGTGGCAGTACCACGCTACTCGGTTCCAAGCCGCCACTACTTTTCACGTTGTGCCGTCCCCGCGTTACATGAGCATGTCATTAACAACCTCAAGCGTGCCCTCACCAACGCTATAACCGGGAAAGTACACCTTACTACGGACACGTGGACAAGCAGTTCAGGACAGGGCCGGTACATCTCGCTCACCGCGCATTGGATCAACGTTGTGGAGAGTGTGCCAAACGATGTTAGTGTTACATCAAACATCCTACCCATGCCACGGATAGCTGGCACAACCTCATTCAGGGTCTCTGCATCATCCTATATGTCCACTACACCATCTTCCGCTTCCTCGACCAATCCTCAATTGCCCTCAACATCACGGCCATGTTGGGAGGTTTGCTGCAGTGCTTCAGCAAGACGCCAACAGGCTCTGCTGAAGCTGATCTGTTTAGGTCACACACCTCACACTGCAGTAGAGCTGTTGAAAGGTCTGAAGCAACAGACAGATGAGTGGCTATCCCCACTCCAACTCCAGACCGGTCTCGTGGTGAGCGACAATGGTCGTAACCTAGTGACTGCACTAAAGCTCGGAAACCTTGTGCACGTGCCTTGCATGGCTCACGTGCTGAATCTAGTAGTGCAGAAATTCCTGCGTACATACCCAGAGTTATCTGACCTACTGGAGAAGGTGCGTCGAGTTTGCGCACATTTTCGTCATTCGTCAACAGCGGTTGGAAAACTTTCATTGCTTCAAAAGCAATTGAATTTGCCCAACCACAGACTCATTTGTGACATGCCGACACGATGGAACTCTACATTCCATATGTTATCGAGGATCAATGAGCAGCAGAGGGCAATATCCGAGTATCAGTTGCAACATGCCCGTCAGACCGGCAGTCAGCCACGACATATTAGTACAATGGAGTGGGTGTGGATCGCTGACACATCTGAGGTTCTTGATAATTTTGACTACTGCACAAAACTGGTGAGCGGTGATCAGTCCATCATCAGTGTCACTATCCCCATGCTGTGTCTGCTGAAAGAATCCCTCATTAATCAGAAAAATGAAGCATTGAGAGCCCAGCAGATGGCTATGGAGCCAGATTTAAACAGCGCAGTACCTAGCCAGCAAAGCCAGTATGACCAGGCAACATTGGCTCCTGAAGAGGAACAGGAGCAAGACGATGAAGAGGATTTATTTTTTGTTGGTGCCGATGTCAACCCAGATGGTACTCACAACCCCAGCTTTGTGTCTGTCCACCATGGGTGGCCTGGAGAGGAGGAGGCGGAGACAGACTTTGCGGATACAATGGGTATTGAACATCGTTCTGAGGACACTGAAGACATGACTCTATGCAGCCTAGGACACATGGCTGACTTCATGTTGACTTGTCTGCTAGAAGACCCACGAGTGATTAACATATTGCACAACGACCTCTACTGGTTGGCCACCTTTCTGGACCCACGTTATAAAGATAAATTCACCTCGCTGCTGTTTCAGTCACCACGTGGCTTGACAATTGACTATTTCAAGAGGGTTCTTGTGGATAATATGCTTCTAATATCACCGTCAGACAACACTCTGCCCATAGGTAGCAACTCTGTGCAACAGCAGCCATTGGTCGGGGCACAATCATCCACGCTGTCCAGAAGAGATGCTGGAAAGATGTCCGCAAAGTGGGCTATGTTCAATAAGCCATCGAACCTGCAGCGCCATGTTGCTCCAGTAACCATCTCTCGGAGACAGAAACTTACCAACATGGTACAAGAATACTTAAGTGACAGTACCTGCTTCCTGACTGATGCCGCAGTCACGTTTAATTACTGGGTCTCCAAGCTCCACACTTGGACAGAGCTCTCGTTGTATGCCTTGGAGGTGCTGGCATGCCCTGCGGCTAGTGTGACATCAGAGCGGGTTTTCAGTGCCGCTGGGGGTATCATAACTGATACCAGGACACGTCTTACTCCAGAGAATGCAGACAGGCTTACTCTAATTAAGTTTAATAGGAACTTGATTTCACAAGACTTCTTGAGCCCTGAAGACGACAGTACTCAGAGCTGAAGTGCCACGTTCAACATCAATATGATATAATTAATCATTGTATTATATTGTGTCTTTTTGGTACAAGCAGTATGTACAAGACCAGTAACGATTTGCGTAACCATGTTCCTGCAACCTGGTAATGAGGCTGCTTCATCTTAAACCAACACTATACCTTAACTTCGGTTTCATTAACCATCACAACACCTTTTGACACTGAATCAACCTTTATTTTCTGTTAGCAAACATTTAAAAGCCCCTTGGGCTAATTTTTGGAGCTACCCAGGCTAACAAGCTTATCATGGCCCTTAGGCCTGCATTTATACACAAAATGCAAAACAGCCCCTTGGGCTAATTCTTGGAGACACCCAGCCTAAGAGGCTTATCATGGCCCTTAGGCCTGCATTTACACTCAAAATGCCAAACAGCCCCTTGGGCTAATTTATGGAGCCACCCAGGCCAAGAAGGTTATCATGGCCGGTAGGCCTGCATTTATACCCAAATTGCCAAAGAGCCCCTTGGGTAAATTTTTTGAGGCAACAAGCCTATACCTGCATCGAATATGTTGCTTCTCCTATGCTCTCAAGACAAGCAAGACTATAGTATGGGCCACGCTCCCTCCTCTATATCTAAAAAGAGTTGACCAAACCCCTTGGGCTAATTTTTTGAGCCAACAAGCCTATACCTGCATCGAATATGTTGCTTCTCCTATGCTCTCAAGACAAGCAAGACTATAGTATGGGCCACGCTCCCTCCTCTATATCTAAAAATAGTTGATCAAGCCCCTTGGGATAATTTTTTGAGGCAACAAGCCAATGCCTGCATGGAATACGTTGCTTGTACTATGCTCTCAGGACAAGCAAGAATATAGTATGGGCCACGCTCCCTCTTCTATATCTAAAAAGAGTTGATCAAGCCCATTGGGCTAATTTTTTGAGGCACCCAGCCTAAGAAGCTTATCATGGCCATTAGGCCTGCATTTATACACAAAATGCCAAACAGCCCCTTGGGCAAAATTTTGGAGCCACCCAGGCTAAGAAGCTTATCATGGCCGGTAGGCCTGCATTTATACCCAATTTGCCAAAGAGCCCCTTGGGTAAATTTTTTGAGGCAACAAGCCTATACCTGCATCGAATATGTTGCTTCTCCTATGCTCTCAAGACAAGCAAGACTATAGTATGGGCCACGCTCCCTCCTCTATATCTAAAAAGAGTTGATCAAGCCCCTTGGGCTAATTTTTTGATCCAACAAGCCTATACCTGCATCGAATATGTTGCTTCTCCTATGCTCTCAAGACAAGCAAGACTATAGTATGGGCCACGCTCCCTCCTCTATATCTAAAAAGAGTTGATCAAGCCCCTTGGGATAATTTTTTGAGGCAACAAGCCTATGCCTGCATGGAATACGTTGCTTGTACTATGCTCTCAGGACAAGCAAGAATATAGTATGGGCCACGCTCCCTCTTCTATATCTAAAAAGAGTTGATCAAGCCCATTGGGCTAATTTTTTGAGGCACCCAGCCTAAGAAGCTTATCATGGCCATTAGGCCTGCATTTATACTCAAAATGCCAAACAGCCCCTTGGGCAAAATTTTGGAGCCACCCAGGCTAAGAAGCTTATCTTGGGCGGTAGGCCTGCATTTATACCCAAATTGCCAAACAGCCCCTTGGGCTAATTGTTTGAGGCAACAAGCCTATGCCTGCATCGAAGACGTTGCTTGTACTATGATCCTGCTGTAGCCTGGCGAAGGGTCCCACTGTACGCTACGGAGATAACGCATAGACGTTGTGTGTTGCAAGTAGACGTCCCAGCCTCTCGCATCTGTGTTCCTAGTGTTGTTAACATACCGAGTCATTAAGTAACCCCCCCCCAAACACAGGCACTATTTCTTTGTTAGCAACATTGGTATGTGCAGTATTGATTTTACACGTACTAACCAAGGTGCCCTCATGCGCCATGCAGGCCGTAAAGTACTTGCTAATGATGATGACTTTAAGGCCACCCACAAAACAACCTACACATCCATTCCCTGAAAAAAGACAGACACAAAGCATTTTTTTTTTAAATCTGTATTATTATGCCTTAATGGCAAAGATGTCAGATTTTTTTTTTTTTTTTTTTTTTTTTTAGCTTTCGAAAAGCAACGTAAAAAACAGAAATAAAGATGTCAAAAGTGCAAACATGCACTATTTACATTAACAAACAAAAAAAAAAAAAGTTGAACCTACAGCTGGTGGTAGGTGGGACGATTGTGTGGGGTAGCCTCTACCCCGCCACCATCACCCTGGTCATGGAGGAGGTCCAGGGCCCCATGGATAGCCTCCCCCACTGCTTGTAACCCTGTAGGTTGGGTCACCTGGGCCGGTCTCTCAAAATGGCCTTGGGTTGGGAGGTCCATGTGGGTTGGCCAGAAAGGTTGGTACGGCCTCTGGGTCGCCACATAGCTGTCCCGCCGTGGTGTGTGCCTGTCCAGAATGTTTGCACCAGATTGCTGCCACCCCTCCAAATATGAAAAGACCTGGGCAGGGTGGTTTGGAGGCCGACATGCATCGATGACAATATGTATTGCTGACCATGCCCGCAGTCGTCTCTCGAATGGAATGTTATCCAAGAACGGTAGGAGACTGCGGGCAAAGTCAGCATTACTTTGTGCACGATTTTCTGGCCCTGCAACAACCTCCTCTGGCGGCCGGACATGCCCCAAAGCTGGGGTTGGTGCTGGTGGCGGCGGTGGTGGTGGTGTTGGTGCTGGTGCTGGTGGCGGCGGTGGTGGTGGTGTTGGTGCTGGTGGCGGCGGTGGTGGTGGTGTTTGTGCTGGTGGCGGCGGCGGTGGTGGTGTTGGAGCTGGTGGCGGCGGCGGTGGTGGTATTCCACCAGCTTGGCCTTGGTCCTCCACTTCCGGTGCTTCTGGGGCCTCCCTCGCCTGTTCAGGCAGCTGTTGTGGTGCACGGCGCCTGCGGTAGTGAGCCTCTCTGTGGGTAAAGGCCAAAAAAGTTTGGTGAATGCATTGCATTTATAAACAAAAACATAGGTCAAACATTAAGTTGCACGCTTTTTTGACTGTGTATCAGTGTGTTCTGAATCAGATATTTTTTATTATTATTAAAGAATAACCAACTGTACATAACATAAAGGAATACGTCACTTTGTTTGCTAATTCCATAATAATACATAATTTTTCCCCACATTATTACCCCCCCCCATCCCATCTAATCTAGACGATCAATAACACCAATGTTTCACATGAAAAAAAACGTCCACCTGACTTCACTTTTAACTTGACATACTTAATTTACCAAACTTTTAGGTTACATCAGCTATATAAACCAGTGAAGGGGTTCAAACGTATACAATATATATATATAATATAATATTTAATATAATACAATATATATAATAATGACTATTCAGCCACTATCTCCATCCACTTCTTTCTCAACCCTCGTCCATGGCTCCCATATCTGTGTATTCTGTGTTTTCATTGTTGACCTTAAGATTGAATTGCAGCCAATAAATTAGGACATTTTGGCTCATGGCTCAACCAATATTCTATGTGTGGGTAGTGTTGGTCCTCGATTTTTTGACATTACATTTGAAATTTAACCATTTGTCTGCCCAATTACACTTTGCCCTGCCTTAGGCAGGACAGCTATTTAGGCACTTGAAGACATATTAGTGGCCACAAGTATAGCATTTACTTTTTGTTGTAACTTTATGTGGACAAAGCTATAGCCTGACACTTAGAGGCAAACACATTCTTCAGGGTTGCTTACCATCAGATGGACAGTAAAAGACGCAGTGTGGGCGACCTTGGTTTCAAAGCACATAACCCACATCTATAGGGCAGGTGAGCAAGACAGTAAATGGAGTCCTGCAGCATAGGTGACACATGAGCATTCTGCGTTAGTGGCCTACACTCCTTGTTGCTGCCATGTATGCTAATCAGGAATGTTTTGGTAAATAAACCCCACAAAACATATGGCTTGGATTTTGAAACGACTGTAATGGACATAGAGTATGGGGGTGTTTTTGATCAGCAGGTCACACATCGTTGGTGCCAAACAAGGTGGTATTCCCAGATGGACAGTTTTACAATTATTCCAACGGGGCCGAACACAAAGCCGGGAACAGCAAGGGCAAACTTCTTGTTTCCTAAAGGACCTTGTACATAAAAGGCTGTTGCACTGAAAATATGGCCCCCTTAAGTTTAATTTTATACAGCATTAATACACTATGTTTTTCGAAGGATTCTTAATGTAGCCATCAGTTAACAACAAAACAATTAAATTCACATGTGGATCCTAATATCTACACCATCACCTTGCAGCCACAAATATACCCATGGCCAAACTCACCCACACATATTTGTAGTGATACAGGGTATGTCCTCAAATGTGTATGACTGTGTAAACAATCTGGGATGGTGTACAAACAGTTTAGTGCAAAAGGGGTATATCCTTACAACGTTATTTAGCCTAAAAAACACCCACAATTAAACGTGTAGGGATGTATGTGGCCCTTATGCAAGTGGAGGGAGGCCATTAGGAACACATACAAATGATGCTTACGACAGGCAAACCAGACAAGGCCACACACCTTAGAGGCCATTGCAGGGAAGAACATGGCTTTGTTCCACAAACATGCCAACAATAAGAGCTAATTGTGAGGTCACGGAACATTGTGTCTGCCCACCCTGCTTATTTGTCCCAACGTCACAATGTGAATATAAATGTGTATGTCCTGGATCACTGCCAAAGGTAATAGAAATCTGTTGCACCATGGCAGAAACAAACCCCAGTGTGGGTATGTAAACCAGCACACTCATTATAGAGCTTCATACGTACACTGTGTGCCCTCGTGGACAGGGTCCTCTCCTCTTGTACCTGTACGACCTGATTGTCTTCCTTTACTGTTTTTTGTAGTTAACCGTTATCCTCATGTAAAGTGCCATGAGACCTAATGGCGCTATATAAATAAATTATAATAATAGTAGACAACAGTGCTGCAGACACATACCTTGGCATACGGGCCACCGGTCCAAGGAAGGACAGCCGGTCATAGTGTTTGTAGATCAGCTCTGGAGCTGCTCCCAGGCCCCCCTCAGCGATCTGGCGATGCTGTTTCTTATGTTGATCGCGGCAGCTCCTCCAACGTTTTTGAAGATGGTCAACTGTGAAATGATTTCAAACCGGGTTTAGACATGTGTAATATTTGAAACACCAAAAGTTTGTGTACAAATCAACAATAACATTTTATTCATGTTGTGTGTGTAATGTGTATACAAGGCACAGTGACACGACAGTGTGGAACATCATCAACAGCATTACGGACATTGAGCTCACGTGGACACTATCACAAATGAGGCAGGTCACATGTCGACGCATCCAGAAGGTAATAGTGCGGGCACCAGACTCTGTTCATTAGTGGTATTAATATACACCCAACCCCCTGGCCGTAAGAGCCAGGAGCACCAGCCCTTAAACTAAGTGTACTGTTGTGACCCCATCCAAATATAGGCAACTATGCGACGGCGCATGATAACACATTGAGGGTCCTGTATACCCTGCTATGGGGGGCCTGTATACCCACGAGGGCCCTGTATACCCACTGCTGGGGGCCCTGTATACCCACTGCTGGGGGTCCTGTATACCCACTGCTGGGGGCCCTGTATACCCACTGCTGGGGGGGCTGTAGACCCACTGAGGGCCCTGTATACAGGGACTGACTGGCACCCTACAGTTTGGGTGCCAGCCCTCCCTCACCGGTCCGACACAGGTGAGGACGGGGGTGGGGGGGTGATGACAGGCGGCCGCCTCACAGTCACCGCAGCTCCCGCAGTTTCCTAGGGCTCGCTCCCAGCCGCAGCCTCGCGCTCCTCACAGCCGCTCACTCCCGGCCGCAGCCGCGCGCTGATGACGTCATCGCGCGGCCAGGAGCTTGCGGTTCCGGCTGCTGCTTCGGGGTCATGCGCTGCTTCATGCTCCTGCAGCCGCATGAGCCGTGCGGGCGGCAGCCCTTTTCATGGTCCAGGCGGCCCAAAATAGGGGAAAATACACCGGCCTGGGGGGCAATTGCCCCCCAGGCACCTGGGCCAGTCCGCCCCTGCCTGTATACCATAATATGGGGGCATGTATACCCATCTGGGGGCCTGTATACTCTGCAGGGGGAGCTGTATACTCTGCTGGGGGGCTGTCTACCAGTGATAGCCGCTGTATACCAGGATGGCGGTCAATATGTTTTCACAGTTTTTGGGGGCAAAAATAGGGGGGTCGGCTTATACACGGGTCGGCTTATACACGAGTATATATACAGTAAATCCAATATATAACGGGTGAACTCATTTAACTTACTCATATTGCTCTGTTCATCATGGCCACTCAGATGGAACGCAGGGAACATCACTTGGGCGATCTCTCTCCAGGCAGTAGTCCTCATGATGTTATCCCCATAGTCAGGGTCTGTTGGGAGCCATAGCAGTGGCCGAGCCTCCACCAGAGGAATCAAACTCAGCGTGTTCACAGTGACACGGCCGGCCATGATTGCTCTGGGGAATGGATTGCTCTGTGTGTGCGTCTGTCAGAGCGAGTCGTTTCCTGTTTGCTTTTACAGCATGGTGTGTGCCGGAGAATCGCTTCCCCCTCCCATCATCGGCTCCAAATAAGAGAAAAACCTGCGAGTTTGGACTCGCACACTTTCAGAGACACATCAGCGATTTGTAAATAGCATTATTCGCTATTACTCAGTTCCCTATTCATTAACATTGGATTCGCTAGACTCGCAACGAGTAGCGAGTCCTGGGCTCGGACTCGTGCGGGTCTAGCGATTCCGAGTAATTTAGGACTCGCTCATCCCTAGTCTACAGGACTATAACTACAAAATTGTTCACAATCCTGGAAAATTCAGCAATCCGGCTGACTATCTTTCAAGACATCCTAGGAATAATGCCTCACCTGAGCGTTCCTCCATTGAAGAATACATACGCATCATTTCAGCTCATGCACTGCCAAAAGCACTCTCCATTGATCAATTTGTGAATGCAACAATGAGAGACAACCTGTAAACGTGAGATAAATGCGCATAGGGTCTTATCCTTTTTACAAAGGGTTATAGCGGTATAAATCAGGAACTGCTCACCTGGCTCGGTTGTGTCACCCACAACCGGTATAATCGCCTGTAAGATGGCTTCTAGGATGGCTGCTGCAGGGCCGCACCTTCACGATAACCGTGGAAACAGGAATGCTGTAATGGGACAAAATGCCGGAATGCCACCAGGAAACGAAGAGTTAACTGGGCAGATTTTTCTTTATTTTACGCGTTTCGCAGCCTCTATCCGAGCTCCTTCCTCCTGAATTTAGGCATTTACATTAGATCTATGGGCAGCGCACCCCCATAGACGTAATGTTAATAGTTACAGGACCCTGGACAGCGGCAGATACTATACGTACATTACGTACAGTATCTGCGCAACCGCCAAGGGAGCTGCGGCTTCATTGATAAAATTTTACAAAGCCGACAATAGCCGATTCATTTACTGTAAATGGGTTATTAACCCCTGACATGCCCACAGGAGTGTGCAGCATGTCTCTAGGGGGGGTGGGCAACCCCTAGAGACATGTTGCACACAACTAATATTAATATTTCATGTTTTACTAAACAGTTACCACTCTGTTCATCTCTGCGGCAGCAAGGATGAACAAAGTATACAGTAACTGCATTGCTCAGGATTACACATCCACATTACGGATCACAGAACCGCACCGAAAACTGCAAACGGTTACCATAATGGGCTCCTATGGGGAGCGTTTCCTGATCCAGTTTTGAGCTTTTTGAAAGCTCAAAACCGGATCAGGATTTAAAATACATGCCGCATGTGTGACCCTAGCCTATGTCTCATGTGGCTGGACAGATTTTGCTGTATCTCAACAGTGACCACATTGAAGACTCCTTTCTCTCCAGCATGACTGAATCGAAGGAGAGCACTTTTGCTCCTCCTGGGATCAGCAGTTCTCCTATGGGGGCTGATAACCACCAGACTTTTCAACAGCCCTTGTATTAATCACATCTGCATGTAAGAAAATGGCTAGAGAGCTGATCTCCCACACCACCAGAGTTTACAAGTATTTGTGATGTCTAATTCTGGAGAGCGGCACACATAGAAACATCTGAATAAAAAATCTTGAAAAACCAAAGCAGCAAGCTTTGTGAACGCTAAATTTGTGCCAATCTCAAAGCATTTGGCTATGATTGTAAATATATATACATTCATATAATGCTTTTAAATATTGACATATATAGATTCATGTTTTCTGTTAGTTTTTTAATATTTTATTTGTTTCATATTTTCTACTATAACGTGAAATATCTTTTTCAGGTGCTATTAGCTATTAGCCAGCTGCCATTTCTGACAACCTTAGTCATGGCTGACTTATGAGGGACAAATGATGAAAGAACCTTAAGTAGGTCTTTGGAAAGTGGCAAGCACATTCCTGCTGGAAACCTATCCTCCTGTCCACAAGATATATTTAAGAACAACATGAGTGCCATCAATTGTAGTCTTCTCATGTGATATGCCTCCTGAGGTGTAAACGGCCTCTTGACCTCTTGCTATAGTTCATAGACACTAGGAAATTTAATAAAATGCCAGCATTGTCTTAGTCAAGCATGAAAACACTTGGAAAGGCAAGTTATCAACAAAAGTGAAATGTCCAGAGGCTAATCCATGGAGAATAATGCTGCTCATTGCAGTATGAGTCTGCACTAAGTCATGAACATTTGAAGGAGAAAAATCTCTTCCATCTGGATTACAATTTAAAGTTTCACAGTTGTGTTGGAGAGCTGCCTACTACTCAGCAGCAGAACATCACTTATCATGAAAAGTCTCAATCCCAAACCAAAATAAAAGCATGGGTACCAATTTATCATGGATGGATGGTAACAACTATGAATTTCTGGGACGTGGCAATGTAGTAAAGCAGAGAAGACGCGTCTGGACTGAGCTCATGCAATCTTGAAACTCCATATGCATATATCTCCTGTTAATGGGACTCACCCAACTCCAGCGACAAATCATCAGGTAACGGGGACCCTCTGAGTAATGCAGGAGGGCTGCAGTCTGGCAGGATCCATGCACACCCCAGCAGAGAGGACTCACTGGGGAGAACAGCGGTCATCTTAATCAGCATGCCGTGGCCAGCCTGAGGAGTGATACCCAGGAAATCTCCTTTTCCAATACAGCTTGACTATCACAGCAAGTGGTGCTCCATCTCATGGGAAAGAAGAGAGGAATTTGTGGTGAGTGCCCTAAAATATGGAACCTGGGCCCACCTCAAGCCCTCACACAGCCTTTGACCATTTTCTTTTTATATCTCTTGTATAAATGCTACTGGTGCAGTGGACACACAAAAAAACAGCAGTCTGGGACAACAGTGAATGATTCACTGGAGGGCCCCATATACATCATGTTACAATGGTAGGCTACAGAGATCCCGGAAACAGGAATAACCACAACATTTCCCCTTCATACCTCCCTAAAGATTGTGACATAAACACGGGCCACATAACTGCTTGTAAGGGACTTTCAACATTTTGCATTTCCTCTTCACATCAATAATTTCTGAAGCACAATACAAGCCACTGATGTCGGAGAAGACATCCCCCTTACCCTGGTGATCATATTACATCTTCTAAATACATAATATTAATAATGAGATGAGCAAAAAGTTCCAACTTGGCTGATAAACGAGACCACAGAATAAAACAGTATTACAGGATATACAGCTCAGGCAAAAATTAAGAGACCACTGCAAAATTTTCAGTTTCTTTGATTTTTTTTCTTTATAAGTATATTTTTGAGTAAAATGTACATTGTTTTTTTATTCCATAAACTAAATTTTGTATTTACAGCAAATGGGAAATTGTCAAAATACTATAAAAGAAATAGTGCTTTCAGACCTCAAATAATGCAAAGAAAACAAGTTCATAATCATTTAGAAACAATATTAATGTTTTAGCTCAGGAAGAGTTCAGAAATCAATATTTGGTGGAACAACCATGATTTTTAATCACAGCTTTCATGCATCTTGATATGCTTTCCACCAGTCTTTCACACTGCTGTTTGGTGACATTATGCCACTCCTGGCACAAAAATGTAAGCAGTTCTTTGTTTGATGGCTTGTAACTATCCATCTTCCTCTTGGTAACTTTCCAGAGGTTTTCAATGGGGTTCAGGTCTGGAGATTATGCTGGCCATGACAGGGACCTGATGTGGTGCTCCTTCATCCACACATTGATTGACCTAGCTGTGTGGCATGTGGTATTGTCCTGCTGGAAAAACAGTTCTCAGAGTTAGGGAACATTGCCTGAGTAGAAAGAAGCAAGTGTTGATTCATACATCCTTTGCAAAGATTAACCTGCCCAATTCCAGCCTTGCTGAAGCATCCCCATATTATCACCGATCCTCCACTAAATTTCACAGTAGGTGCAAGACACTTTTGTTTGTATGCCTCTCCAGGTCTCCGTCTAACCAAAGCTTAAAATTAGACTCATCAGAGAAGATTACCTTACTCCAGTCCTCTATGGTCTAATCCTTATGATCTTTGGTAAACTTCAGCCTGGCTCTCCTTTGCTTCTCATTGATGAAAGGCTTTTTTCTAGCTTTATATGATTTGAGCTCTGCCTCTATGAGCCTGTTAGGAACTGTTCTTTCTGTGCACTTCACCACAGCTGCCATTTGCCATTCCTTTTGTAGATCACTTGATGTCATCCTGTGGTTACTGAGTGACATTCGAATAAGATGAGTCTTCCCGGGCAGTGGAGGGTCGCTTTCACCGTTTGGCGGTATGTAGCTTTGTTGTCTCCAATGTCTGCTGCTTGACCTTGTTGTAAAAGACTGCGGTCATCGAAATTTTAAGGATGGAAGCAACATAACGCTCACTGTATCCCTCTGCTAGTAAAGCCTGAATTGAGCCCTTCTTTTTCTCAATAAAGACTTTCCTTTTCAACTCCTTTGTCATGGTTAAAAGTTATTTTTACATTCAAATTACTTTTGGGCTATTCCTAGCACTTGTTTTGCCATCCAGCTTGTCCTATTGCAAGAGGATTGTGAAGACCACAGCAGTGTTTTTTTTATACTTTCCCTCATTAAATAAAATTTGGTTCAGGTAATCATCTAATCAGAAGCACATTAAGTTGAATGAGGTGTACTTTGATTGGAATTCAACTGCCACCAGAATGGAATGGCTATCAGACATGCAGAGATGGTGATTTTCCGAAAACTGTGCAATGGTCTCTTAATTTTTGAGAGAACCATATATGTTGAGCAGTAAGGGCATAATGTACTTATTTATAGAAATATTTAGCAAAAGAAACTTCAAAGGGCTGGTGGTCTTTTTTAAACCATCTTCTGTAACAATGGGTTAGGGCTATAACCCTTGTAGTGTCCTCTTTATTTATGTTGGACAAGATGTGTTCTAAGATTACATGAATAACCTGGAATGTCAGAGGCTTTAATTTCCCCCTCACAAGAAAATCAAGGTTATCACACATATTAAGAGCTATATCACCCACATAGTAGCCTTACTTGAGATGCACCTAACTAGAGACAGAGTTAGACATGCACTTAAACCTTGAGTGCAATGGTCAATACATGCCTTCCACACAAGCTATTCTAGAGGGGTTTCTCTAATAATTCATACATGTATTAGATGGAATATAAGGGTTATCTGCAAGGATCCAAAAGGGCACTTGTCTTTGTATATGCCATCATAATTTCTAGAGAAAATGTCATACTATGCATATGAGTCGATCGACAGGGTAGGGGGTACTTAGATACCGGGACATGTGGTTACTTCAGTGGGGATCATGGCTGGTCGGTCCCCGATTCTGTGCCCTGGATCCTCAATGGCGGGTGGGGGGTGATGATGATGGGGGAATTGTAACATGACGCCACCTGTGGTACCTGGTAATAGGGTTACCAGCGCTGCGGCTGGCCGCTGAGGTGATGGAAATGCAGCTTTGGTAGTACCGCTCCCCACAGGTGGAGCTTTCCCTCAGGGCAGCGGGGTGGATGAGGGGAGTAGTAGTAGTGGTTCTGCTGTGAACGCTGCAGGCGGTGAAGCAGGCACACACACACACAATAGTCTCTGTTTCGGTACCTTTTTACAGATGTTCGGTAACAGACACGGTCCAGTATGGTAACCAGGTTATCGGTGCAGTTTGGGACGTCCACCTTGGAGAGTTGTGAGGCCCCCTCTATTAGTGTGTGCGGTAATTGGGGTAAGTTCTGCCTGGAGTTGAATCTTCCGCTCTTTCTCCTTCTCGCTTTCAGAATGCTACTCCACAACTGACAATGAGGACCTTTCTGTGGGGATCCCTATTCTCTTCTTGGGCCCCTGATCCTATGCTTGGTCAGGTTTGGTGTCTTGCTTTCTTTTACTTCAGGGGGACTAGATCCTTCTGGTCTGTCCAGGCTTCCTCTGCTACCACTAGATTAACAGCAGTTTCGGTGCAGTTTGCGACATCCACCTTGGAGAGTTGGGAGGCCCCCTCTATTAGTGTGTGCGGTAATTGGGGTAAGTTCTGCCTGGAGCTGAATCTGCCGCTCTTTCTCCTTCTCGCTTTCAGAATGCTACTCCACAACTGACAATGAGGACCTTTCTGTGGGGATCCCTATTCTCTTCTTGGGCCCCTGGTCCTATGCTTGGTTAGGTTTGGTGTCCTGCTTTCTTTTACTTCAGGGGGACTAGATCCTTCTGGTCTGTCCAGGCTTTCTCTGCTACCACTAGATTAACAGCCGTTTCGGACTTCGGTGTCTGGTTGGGCTAAAGGGATCTCTGATATGTTCCCTTCTACTGTCTTCCTACCTCTTCCACTGGCCTCCGTCCTTCTCTCTAGGGTGCTGCACAGCTGGGTCAGGTTTCCTGGTTCTGGGCCTGGCTTGGTTCCATCAACCAGCTCCTTTCAGTCCTTCCACTGACTCCTCACTCACTAATTGTCTAACTGTTGACTGGCTGACTCCTCCCTTCAGGCCTGGATCTTTATAGGGATCTGGGTTAAAGACAGCCAGTGGGGCTCCCCCTCCCGGTCTGGGGTGGAAGGTGTTGTGTGCTGTGTGTGCCAAGGTGTACATCCCTCCCTGCACTGGTGGGTCTGTGGCAATCCCCTGCAGGGGTGCCACACATATACAGTAATATGGTTGCAAAAGTGCAGTTAGCTTTGCTATAAAATACCAAAATGCTCATATCTTATGTATGGGAGACATTAACCTGGTTATGAATAATGATTTGGATAGATTTCTCCCAAATGACTATAACACCTTAACAACTACCTCCCCCACTAACCTGTTAATATACATGGAAGGTAATGTTTGGGTTGACTAATGGGGATTTTGTCACCCAGATGTAAGAGAATATACCTGACACTCTTCAAATAAGCGCCTTCTCTCCCGTTTATACTATATATTTGGGTCCAGTAGTCATGCAATGTGGGTGGAAAATATGGAACATGGAAACAGGGGCATTTCAGATCACAGACCAGTGATACATTTACTTAAAGCGTTACTGCCATTTATATTTTTATTTATTTTTTATTTAATAATGTAGAGCAAGTAATTATCATAAACTTTCAAATATATATTATTACTGAGTGTGAAGCAGACATATTTTCATTCTCACTCAGATCTGTCTTCACACTGAATATGGGAAATGTAACCATATAAGGGAAGGGATGTGACCTACACTGCTGATTGCTGCTCATGAGGTGACAATGTATCAGATTATCACAGCCTACAGCACAGTTGCTAAGCAATGTTAGGATCAGTGCAAACTCCTCTTTCCTTGACACAAGTTTCTGATCTGTCATCTGATTCCACACAAGTCAGTCAGGCTCTCTGTTAACAATTTATCTGCTGTCACACTGTTCCGTATCAGCCTGCTCTCAGAAGCTGTGGAAATACACATGCAGCACTGTTAGACTCTGGCCACACCCACACAACAATAAAATGCCGCTTTTAAAAGAGCACAGAAAAATATGAGAAAATAAGTCATATGGCGCAAAAAAAGCATTATCTTAGCTGCTATGAGACCCATCATTAATAACCAGTGCAGTATAGTATTTTTCTTTTTAATGAAATTACATTTACACTTTAAATTTGACCGAGCGGTGCAGAGGCCCATCAAGAAATTAAATATATTTTTGTTGAAGTTGATTGGATCAAACAATAGAATTTCTGATTAAGTAGATTGTTTTATAAAGGTACACCCTGAAGCCTGACATGTCAACCTCTTCTGGGACATGCTAAAGGCACATTTGAGAGCCTGTCTTACGTTGAAAATTAGGGATGAGCGAGTATGCTCGGCGCTATTCGTTACTCGCATGAGTATCCTGGTACTCGGGATGCTCGGCGAGCACCGAGTACCGCCGGGATGCTCGGACTCCTCGCTAATAATTAGCAATCTGACACAAATACACAGCTCCCGTCAGTGCACACAGTGAGCTGGCACCTCACAGAGAGCAGATTCATTGTTAGGATCCCTCTGCGGGCCACAGTAAGGTGTTGTATGCTGCGGTGATTTGAAAAAGCCCCCCCTCCCGCCCTTTTCCTGAAATACTTGTTTTATAACCGGAAGTCTGTGGGCGGAGCCTGTCACTAATTAACTTACATTGGGCTCGGTGCTCTGGCCGAGTACACGAGTATCTTGGGATGCTCGGCTAGAGCATCGAGCACCCGAGCATTTTAGTGCTCACTCATCTCTATTGAAAATCTCACAAATTAAATGGGTAACCTCTGAAGAGGATAATAATTTTGAACAGCAGTTAAAAGACGTTGAAAGGGCTTACATTTCTAATCTATCCAACGTAAATAGAGTGGAATGGCTTTGTTCCCACAAAATATTTGCGATATAAGGTTACTAAATCTAAACGTAAGTTATTTTCTACCCATGATTCATACTTTGAAATGGGGAATCAATCAAGTTAGCTACTTGCTTTTATGGTATGGCAACATAACTCCTTCAACACCATACTTAAAATCCGTAAACCTGATGACACTAGTCATACCTACCCCAATTCACTAGTGAATGTAGACTACATATATTTATTAAAATCCTAGCGACCAGTCTAAAAACAGCTAAAGGGATCCTGTCACCTCCAAAACGCCTCCTAAGCTAGCAAAACATGTCCCTGCACCATCCTATCACTAATCTCACACTTCTTTTGTCTCCTAAAAGCATCCTGTGAAAGTGCATAAAAACATTTTAATACTCACTCATTATGGATTATAATTAGCAGGGGCTATATTCTTTAGTCACCAAGGCGGGCTGTTTTGCAGCTCCAGGATCCACCCTGTCTCTGTGTGCTTGCTCTGCTTCTGCAGGCATTGCCATCCCCCTCTCTATCACTCACAGAATGCAAATCATTAGTCCTGCCTTCAGTTTCACAGCAGCACAGACAGAGAGAGGGCTAGATCCTGGAGCTGCAAAACAACACCCCCTGGTGACTAAAGAATATAGCCCCTGCTAATTATAATTACTAATGAATAAGTATTAAAACGTTTTTCTCCACTTTCACAGGATGCTTTTAGGAGACAAAAGGACTGTGAGATTAGTGATGGGATGCTGCAGGGACATGTTTTGATAGCTTAGGAGGCATTTTGGAGACGACAGGATCCCTTTAATTTAGATGTTATCAACCCAGATCAGACCAGTTTCATTCCAGGGAAAAGCACATCCATTAATGTCAGGAGAGTCCAGTCCAAATCCAATATAGCTCTATAATGAAGGACAATAGGTGGGCCCTGACCTCATTAGATGCAGCCATAGCATTTGATTCACTAGAATGGAGCTTCCTCAAGCCTGTCTTCAAAAATGTGAGTTTGTCTTCCTATCTGTGCAAGTGGGTCCATATTTTATGTCTGGCTCCTAAGGCCCAAATAGTAATTAATAATGTTTCATCTAAGCTCTTTGTCCTGGAGAAAGGAAAGTGGCAGAGGAATCCTCTATCCCCAGCCCTTTTTGGCCTTGCCATTGAGGCTTTGGCAATAAAGATACGAACCACCTCGACTATAACAGGTATCACCATAGCAAAACAAACGGACACCATTGGGTTTTATGCAAATGATAGGGTAATTTTCATGGATGAAGTGGAAAAATCCCTACCTCAAGATATTTCTACTATAGATGATTTTAGTAAATGTTCCGGGATCTACATAAATTGGGACAAATCTACTTTGATGCCTTTTCACATGACCCAACAGACCATCTGAAAATATTGTGCCCACTACTTGTAATATCCATTTTTAAATATCTGGGGATAACTATACAAAATGATAGCGCACATGACCTCCAATCAAATATTTTTCCCTTACTAGATTATGCCAGATCTAAATGTACCCGTTGGAGCAAATTACCATTATCTGTCCCTTTGGGAATAAGGTTACGTTCACAAGCTGTGTATTTCTGCATTTACAAAGCACTATTTAGCGCTTGCGTAAATGCAGCGAAACGCAACACTGGAAGCGCATCCCAGCAAACGCTATGGCTTTTGCTGAAATGCTTTCAGACGCTGCATATTTTTGAGCTTTTAAGCGCGCGGACAAAAAGAATGACCATATCAATTCTTTACGCATTTTTACGTGTGATTTTCCCATAGGCCACATTATAAAATGGACTTAGGAAAAGCACAAGTAAAAATGCTCACCATGTGCATGCAGGTGCACTTTTTAGCCAATACGCGCCAAAACGCGCACCACTGCAAGAAAACACAGCAAATACGCTACATATGAACATAGCCTAAATCTAATAAAGATGATACTGTGTCCTAAGTTTAGTTATTCACTCCAGCACAGAGCAGTTCCTGTCCTTAAATCTTTTTTTCTTCCATTTTTCCATTTTTCTTTCTCCTCGATTTATATGGGGAAACATGAGGCTTAAAGGGAGGGGTTGTCCTGGCTTTTGCTATAATTCATATGCGTATCTAGGCTGCAAAATGTTGACAATTTGCAATACACATGTTGTCAACATTTTGCAGGGTTACCTAGATAACACATATTTGCGGCTGGAGGAGAATATCTAGGGAGTGGTAGTTTATTCCCAGTCTCCTACAATCACGCCCCCTCCCCTATTCACAGTATGGCCAGCCACCCCCAGGACCCTACAGCCCGCCCACTCTCCCACTCTCACTATACCTGGCCACCCCCAGGATCCTATAGCCCGCCCCAGCCCCTAATGTCACCACCCACCCCCATTATACACAGCGGTCCCCACTTCACTGACGCACTGTACTGAATCCTCAGCTGGGAAGGTGATTCGGTACAGTGTGTCAGTGCAGTAGGGACTGCTGCATATGTGAGCGCTCACCCTGAGGGCTCTGTGCCCTGGAGCCGAGGTCCGCACTCCACAGCCCGGCTCTATGTGCTGCAGCCCAGATGCCTGTGCTCTGGAACCCAATGCTTCTTCTCTCAAGACCTCCGGTACCATAGAGTCGGCGGTGGTATAGTGAGGACCGCTCCACCGGCTCTGAACTTGCTCCTGCACCATAGTGCAGGTGGCAGTATAGTGAGGATCACTCCACCGGCTCTGTGCTCGCACGCTCTATGGTACAGGAGCAAGTTCAGAGCCATTGGAGCGGTCCTCACTATACCGCCGCCAGCTCTATGGTACTGGAGGTCTTCAGAGAAGCAGCATCAGGCTCCAGGGCACAGATACCTGGGCTGGAGCACAAAGAGTCGGACTGCGGGGTGTGGAACTCAGCTCCAGGGCACAGAGCCCTCAGGGTAAGCGCACACACATGCAGCAATCCCCACTGCACTGACACTTTGTACCAAATCACCTTCACAGCTGCTGATTCGGTACAGTGTGTCAGAGCAGTGGGGACTGCTGTGTACAATGGGGGTGGGTGGTGACATTAGGCGCTGGGGGGCGCTATAGGATCCTGGGCGTGGCTGGGCATAGTGTGAGTGGGAGAGGGGGTGGGCTGTAGGATCCTGGGTGTGGCTGGCCAAACTGTGTATAGGGGAGGGGCCGTGATTGTAGGAGACTGGGAGGAAACAACCAGTTTCTATTTACATGCACAAATACACCCCCTAGACGTTCTCCTCCAGCCGCAAATATGTGATATCTAGGTAACCCTGCAAAATGTTGACAGCATGTATATTGCAAATTGTCAACATTTTGCAGCCTAGATACTCATATGAATTATAGCAAAAGATTGGACAACCCCTTTAAACTTAAACTGACTACTTTTCAGAGGTCCAAATGAATAGGAGGAATAACACTACCAACTTTCTGTCAGTATTATTTAGCAGGGCATTTAAATGCCTTAAATTGATGGATGCAAGGCTCTCACTTGCCTAACTCAGAGAGTCACTTGGCTCATGCTGCCAAAACTGTCTGTTTACTAGGTTTCCTTGATTTATTTTACTCAAGCACACATAAATTATTATCCCTCCTTAAAGAGGACCTGTCACCAAACCAGGCATGGTGATCTAATTACAGCACTGGATGCAGCATGTCTGCAGCATGCAGACAAGGCGTCCCCCAGCCCTTGAGCAGCCCTGTACCCCGAGATAATACACTTAGAAAACTTACATGCTCCAGCCATTAAGGAGGTGGCTAGGGGCTGCAGCCAAGGGCAGATTCACACCCCCTGCATGTGTAATCTGCCCACCGCTGCCAATCATTCTCTCCCTGTCTGCAGCATTTAAACAGAGTTTTTTTTTTTTCAGAACTTGCCGTTTGGCTGCACCCCTCAGGGGGCGGGGCTAAACCTGTTTAAATGCTGCTGTAGAGGGAGAGAATGATTGCCAGTGGTGGGCAGATTAAACATGCAGGGGGAGTGAATCTGCCCTTGGCTGCAGCCCCTAGCCACCTCCTTAATGGCTGGAGCATGTAAGTTTTCTAAGTGTATTATCTCGGGGTACAGGGCTGCTCAAGTGCTGGGTGACCCCTTGCCTGGATGTTGCAGACATGCTGCATCCAGTGCTGTAATTAGATCACCATGCCTGGTTTGGTGACAGGTCCTCTTTAAGGTTAAAAAATGTTTGTGTTAGCCAGTAGGTAGAAAAGTATATTAGAATCTGAGAGTCCTCAGTGGTTGATACCTTTTAATGGCTAACTGAAAAGATGGTAAATAATAGCAAGCTTTCGAGACAGCTCATCTCTTCTTATATTAAGCCTGAAGAAGAGAGCTGTCTCGAATGCTTGCTATTATTTACCGTGTTTTCAGGTAGCTATTAATATGTATCAACCACTGAGGACTCTCAGATTTCAATATATTTTTTACCCCTCCTTAACCTCGATCTTTAGCTCAATCTAGAGGAAGGTAAAGAGGGTGGCCCGATTTTCTAACATTATTGCCTTAATGCTACGTTCACACGTAGTGTAATGCAGGCGTATTCCTGCTTTTACATGGCACTTTTGAGCGCTTTTGAGCGCTCGCGTAAAAGCAATGCTACACAAAGCTGGATACACCTTCCAGCAAGAACTATGGCTTTGGCTGAAAGGCGTTCAGATGCGGCGTTTTGCATTGTTTTTCACTGCAAAACTGCGTACGCAAAAATAATGGCCAATAATGCCAATTCTTTGGGCTTTTTTCAGCGCGCTTTCCCCATAGGCTACATCATAATATGGTCTCGGGGAAAGCGCGCCGTGAAAAGTGTGGCATCGATTTGCTCGCAAAAAAGCGTCACTGCTAAATATGCGGCAAAAAAGCATCGTGTGGGAACATAGCCTTATTGTGGAATGCTTATCATCCTATATTAATAGTCGACCTGTTTTCTGTTTTTTGGAATTCACAGAATGTCCTTTTTTCCAAGACATATATGACTAAAATGTTTTATTGTCTTTTGAGAAGATTCAAACTAAGTATAATATCCCTAGATGTTGTGGATTCCTTGAGTGGAATTTCCCTTGTGTGGTTGAGACTGGTGATGCATTTACTCTATTTGTGAGAGATGTATCACCTGAATCTGATAATGACTGGAGGGTTGGCTCGGACTGGGATATTTGATGGTGGGTTTACACGTCCCGATATGGGCCCGATATCCTATCCAACAACGCTTTTCCCTGCATCGCATCGCCGGATTACACAGCGCGGTATCGGGATACAACGTCCCGACGGTGTGTACGCCCCCCAACCCAGGAACGACCATTTAACATGGGAGTGAATGAGTGACGTGGCAGTACACATCGGAGATGGGCTGTTACACAGGACGATCCGGCTCCAACCGGCATCCGATATCGGGCGGTTGAATAGCACGCTCATTCGACCCCCGATATCGGTTTGCCATCGTTTCTGCATCGCGTTGTACGTTCACACCGTACAACATACGAATGATATCGGTTCCAACGCCCGAACCACGTGACTTTTGGTCGAAATTGGACACCGATATCGCAACGTGTAAACCCACCATATGTGTACTGATTTGGCCGGCTCTTTGACAGTGATGAATGAGGTGACTGCTTGTCTCCTGCCTTCTCCTGGTACTTGCTGAATCCCTGAGGGCCCCTTTACACGCGGCTACATTTCTAGGGTGGCTACAGGTAACTTACTGGTTGCAGTGAAATCATGGAGAGATTATTCCATTTGTACACAGCAACAAGATAGAACCTTGTCTCCATGATTTCACTGCAACCAGTAAGTTACCTGTAGCCACCCTAGAAATGTTGCCACGTGTAAAGGGGCCATTAGGGTACCTTTACACGCTGCCAGAGGAAGGCAGCAACTGCCGGGCACTGGGGACAATTGTGCTTGTTGCCATGAAATTGCTGCGAAATGGCGGCGTGTAAATAGGGAAATTCCTCCCTGTGCCCTGCAGTTCCTTCGAATACCTGTTGCTGAACCGTGCTCAAAAACAGAAAGGCACAATTGCTATGGTGGTGGCGTGTAAACGGGGCACAGGCAAGGTATTTGCGTGGCCTACGAATTCCCAGGGGCGTGACACAGCCTCATGGATACCGCGCCCCATCAGCGATCATTTGTGGAGGCTCCTGCGTTACGATTGGCTCTCCCTTCACAGGTCGCCATTTTGGAAGAGCTGTCACTTCAGCACTAGACGCATAAGCCCCGTCTGCACGATCCGATACATCAGTACAATTACGTGGCCACCCAAGTGTGCAGGCAAATGTATAGTGCTGAATCGTCCTATATAGTGTGCACATTATCAAACCACATGCGAAGGAATAAATTGCTGTACACAGCGCACATGCCTGTAGTACATAACGCCCTGCTTTGATTTTTTTTTTTAGTTGACGCAGAAGTGTTTTTTCGTGTCGCACTGCGCGTACAGCGACTTTGAATCTTGTTACGCCCCGCAAGCGGCTGTTCTGACGTCGTGACGCTTGCTTCAGTTTCACTCTGCCTGCAAGGTGCCAGCCCCCCCTGCACTTAGCAGCATAGCCATGGCCACCACAAAGCGCGCTGCAACGTGGAGTTGCTCCACATAGATCATTGTGACCGCTATGACTACTGGGGCCACCATCACCACCGGCAGCCCAGGCTGCGCAATCGCAGCACCCTGATGCGGATCCAGCGGGCCCTGCTCCACAAATTGGGGGTGGAGAGGACCCAAAAGCAGATCCAAAAGAAAATAGTGGATCTGAAGCAGAAGTGCCCAGGCCGCATAGTGGACATCCGTGCCAGGATTGCCAGGCTGCGTGGTGAGTAATTGTTCGCCCCAAACACACACCTGAATATGTACATGTACCAAACTACACACAAATGTATAAAAACATATTAGAAGGAGAGTGTGGGCCACGGCGTGGCCGCTGCAATCTAGTTACATATATTCAGCCTAATTTGGACGGGGTGTCTACACTTCGGCCTGGTGGTGCAAGCTAAAACACTTGATTAAAGAGTTTAATCAGTACAAAAATGAGCGTCACTCACCAGTATGCATCTTTAATTTTATTAAAGGCAGGTTACAGGCAGCATGGCAAGGGGAGGGAGTATAGAGTACAGGTGACTCCACACTCCCTCTCCTAGCCATGCTGCCTGAAACCTGGCTGTAATAAAACTCAAGATGCATACTGGTGAGTGACGCTCATTTTTCGAAGGATCAATAACACAAATGTATGTTAATTGGCCAACATATTTAAAAAATGTGTATTGACCCACCATTTGGATGTGGCAACAATGTGCATTGCCTGGTTGTTGACAGCCAAACAGGAATATGGGTAAAACAGTCATGTGCAGCACAAATGTGGACGCCTGCACTGAGCCGTAACCTCACTATATTTGTGTCTAAGCTGACTCCACATTGTAAATGCGATCTTGAAAAATCAGTACCATCTTCAACACACATGACACACTGCCCCACAGATGTTGCCCTGTACACAGGGGACAATATAGACACACCATGATGTTATAAGTGAACAAACAATAGTACCTGAACAATAGTATACGCAGCCATGGGGAAAACATCGATGGCTTCTGGCCCTTCCGAAAATAAAACACACATACACCTACCATATGTATGTGTGTTTGCCCACAAGCAAACATATCTTGCCAGTGCAGTGGCCCTCCTGTCAGTAAACATACTGTGTCCTACCCACAGTACATGCATACAACATGAATATATGCATCCAACATGACCTTCTACCCTATTGGTCATGCTGGAACTACATAGGCAATGCTGGAACTACATAGGCACACAATCTAAATGTTTGACAACAATGTGTTTAACCTTACTACTCAAAGCTCTGTGATTGTGCTTTCAAATACAGATGGTGAGGATTCTTCCTCCGAAGATGGGCCCCATGCCCCACCCGCAGGTGGCCCAGCGACACCACCGCCACATGAGGCAGTGACACCATCGCCACCAAGAAATCCACGGTCCCCAGGGCCTGAGAATGAGGAGCTGCCAGAACCTGCAGGACCTCCCATCACCACCATGGCCAGAGAAGCCTGAGGACCTGTCATCACCTGCATGGCTGGAGGAGGATGACGAGCTCCTATCACCACCATGGTCAGAGGAGGCTGAGGAGCTGGCAGCACCTGCAGGCCCGGAGGATGGTGCGCCTTCCAGCCCAGGCCCCCTTGTGCCACACAACCCCATCATGTGGCCACAGACCCCCAGCCCTGGAGTGACCCCACCTCCCACTGTGTGAAGCTCAGTGGCGAGCCCAAGGGTGGCCATATCCCCTGAGCCTGCTATGGAGCCAGCCTTTGATGACTATGGTGGTAAGTGTGCATTTTTGGGGCATACGCCATGCACACTGTAATCAGTGTTGTGTTTTTCCTCCCTCATTATTGTCTCACTGTTTGGTTTAAGTTTTGTTCTACTCTTTGTGCAGATTGAGAACGTGCTGGGTCTGCCGGCTGGAGTCTTAGCCCATCCCCATCACCCCCTGATAGTCCGAATGATGTCGAGGCAGATGGTAAGGAGCATCTTTTTGTGTGAACTCCCTAAACCTCCCCATGGACTGTTGGAAACTAAATGTGAATTCATTCCCAATACAGGTGTCCCTACTATGGATGAAGTGATCCGGGCCCACCATGAGGTGTCCCAAACATTGCACAGGGCACACAAACGCGGGCTGCAAGAACTTGCCCGGTTGGGTGCCATGCTTGCTGCCCTCCAGCGAGCACATGGAGGCCTCCCATGAACCCGATACACCCAGACTCATTAATGGGCAAATAGGCCCATAAAAACTGTTGTCCATGTTGGACAGACACTCACACATGTTGCCCTGTTGGCTTTGTTTTTGTTTTTTTTTGGCCCAGTTGGCCTCTTTTCTTATAGTGTCCCACATTGGGACCGTGGGGAGTGTGTTGTGGCTACTCCTACACAAAACCAGCATTGTGTCCTTTGTGGCCACTGTGTGCCACACATGTTGTTTCCTAATAAATTATTTAAGGAATATTTCAGCGTGGTCCTTGATGGCAACACACACATGTTGGCCTGACAATCATCAAATTTGGCTAACTGTGTGACACAGATTTGGTTACCTCTTTGATGTATGAATATATCTTACCAGTCCACATCGTGTACCAGCACTCCCGCCATTGTAGTAGTGTCCAATCTCCTCATCATCTCTGCTGGATCCGACGCTGCTTCCTCCCCCACCCTCTCCTGGTAGACCCACCCTCCCTGAGAGGGTGCTGGTCTTCTTCCACTTCGTCTTGGGGAAGGTTGGGTATCCGGACCTGGGGGTCTCCTCACCCTGTGTTGGGCGGGCGCAGTGGGCCAAGGGGTCGTCTTGTGGGGGACGGGGATCATGGCCCCCCATCGCAGTGACCCATCTACGCCCGCCTCCAGGACACGATACATGGCCAGCTCAGCGATCTTCCTCTGCTCTGGCTCCATCTGGGCGAGCATGTCGCTGGTGAGATGTCCGAAACTAGAGGTGGGTGTCCTTTCCTCATCCAAAAGGACCCTTTTGGCCCAGGTACCCAGCTCGGTGTTAGGTGGGGCCGGCAGTCTACGGCGACGAATGGCAGAGCTGGGCCCTGGGCCCGGGCCCCCACCACTAGTTCCGGCCACTGGCTCGCCCGAAGATGTTGTTGGGTGAGCCTCACCAGCTTGTGCCTCGTCCTCACTGGAGCCAGGCAGCTGAGGGTCTGTGAAAAAAAAATACAAAAAATAATCAATACCACAAAGCAGCATCTTTGATGTCAAGTGCTCAAAGGGCAACCCCATCCACTACACCACACAACACACCAGGTCCCAACCACCCAACAGAGAAATAAAGGGATCAAGGTTCTAATGGCTAACAAATGCACGTCTTACGTATACTCACCTGCGGCAGCAAACTGGATCGCACACAAACAGCAATAGGTTTTAAAATATACAGTTCACCAAAAAAAGGGTATGTGACCACAGGAGATTTAAGCTGCTTGAAACCAGCTGATAGCCCATGTGCCTCAGCCTTACCTTCATAATAAATTAAATGCATGTTGATAATGATTTCAACATACACTCCATGCGACAAAGGCAAGACACATGTCTGTGTTCCATTCTTAATATCTGGGCTCTGGGCAAAGATAAACGGCAAAAAATCTGCATTGGGGATATTGTAACACCCAAAAATAATATCACCCCAGGTTGTTTAATGTTAAGGACATGGAGAAACTTTGTTGTAGGAGGCCACATACCCAATAACAACATGCTTAAAAATTAAAAACTAAACAATAGAGAAGTGTGGTCAGGAAATGCATGCAGCCAATCACACCTGTGGAGCAAACATGGTGGCCCACCACCCAAACACAATTACCCACCTCCTGCGGCGGGGATGTTGCTTGTGCTGGGCCTACAGAGGACGCGGGGCGGCGCAGGCTGCTCCGTAATCCACGCGAGCTCTCTTGGCCCAGGGTGAAGGTGAGTAGGTCAAAATACCACAAAGTTGGCTTTTGTACGTCCTCACCTCCAGCCCCGGACCGTAGATCGGTGTACGTGTTGTGAGCTCGCTGGAACGCGGAGCGCAGGCCTTTTATTTTGGTGTAAATGGCCGCCGCGTCCCATCTCTTATGGGGCTGTAGCCGTTTGGCCAGCGCCACTAGAGGCTTGTAGGCCTCAGCCCGCGCTGCCTCGTCATGGTATGTGGGCATCGCCGTCCACCACAGGCACTCGTGTTCCTGATACAGGGCAAGGAGTTGGGTCACAAATTCCAAATACCCAGCTGGCAACTGTGTAAAAAAAAAATATAAGACCAAGCAGGGCCAAAACAAGGCATGCCTACTACACACTATAATGAGTGTATACATCCTGGTGTTTTGGCCCTGAAAACATATGTTGAACATGTATGTTTGTATGTGGGACACCCTGTATACAGGAGCCCTCAATAAGCTATGGTTGCCATGTATGTAAGGATATGTTGGAGTCCACATGATCACAAAGGCTAAAGGGGCACGATGATTTAAAAAAAAAAAACAGATTCACAGCCAGGGGTAGAGGGGCCACGGTGGCAGGGGGGCAAGTGCCCCCTGGCCTGGTGGTATAGCCCTCATCTAGGTCCATGGGCCCATAGAAAAGGTCTGGCCGCCGGCCAGTTATGGCTGGCGGTGTGAAAGAACAGCAGATGCAGAGCCTTGCGGCCACCAACAGCAACCCCCCCTCCCCCTTCCACCCCGGGCCCCCACAACACTATGACAGCCCACCACCCCGGTCCTCCCTTTAAGGGCTTGTGGACCATAACTGCAACCCGGAGTTAGAGTGGCCAGCCAGCCCCTTATCCCTGCCGTAACAACAACACTGCAACATATGGAATATATAACCAACATGGCTACATAACTAATTAACAATGGCTAGTGCCTATAGGTAGCAGTGCTCTACACTATTATCAACACACTATATACATTAGCACATGGCGCTCCCTGCTGTCTGACAAAGCACATAAGCTGCATGTAGTAGACGCATCAGCGTTACCTAAAAACCAGTAGCATGGGGATGAAAAAGCATGTGAGTACACGTACCATCGGAGCAACAGAGAAAGGATTCCTGGACACCACTAGCTCAATGCACATGAACGTCTGGACAGGGGCTGGTCGACATGGCAGGAAATTTATACTGACCCACACTAATCAGCACACACCAATTCGGCACCTTACCAGGCAACACCTGTGAACACCCATAGCGGCAGCTGAGTAGGTGTTGTCCAAGCCCCGTGATTGGTTTGTGCTAATTGAAAAGCAGCTCATGCCGGATGGGCGTCACGCTTGCTGCCCAGAGTCATTAAGTAAGTATTTGTGTACAGATATGGTTGTAGCAGCGTGGCGAAGTGTTGTACATGATTGGCTTTGTTAACGCAATAGGGTACTGTATCGGACGCACATGTGATGAAAATTTGGTCACTACAATAGCGTAGCACGCTGGTGTATTTTTCACAACATATGTTGCCCATACATTCCCATATTGTAGTTAAAAGAGTATTGTGTTTGTTTCCATTCGCCATACAGGATCATGGCTGCAGGATTCTAGAGCGTAATGTCCTACAGATGGCCAATGAAAAGAAAATATCATACTGCTTGGGGTCAACACACACTGGGAACAACATGGCTAGGATCAGACATGGATTTGAGGCGTGAGGCAGCACAGAATGTTTAGATGTGGAGCTCCCCCTTGCAAACACATGTGGCCCTACATCACTACAGGATGAGTCATGTATAATCTGCTTCGTGTCATCTGGGATTACTCACCCTGAAAGGCTGTGGTACGTTGAGACTTACAGACTGTAGAAGTGTAAATATATCATATCCAACATTGTTTGTGTGACATGTATAGCCGTTCTTTGTGGTGACACATGTACTTTTTTAACACAGATATGGCCAGATGTGTTACTTTGATCAACGTAACAAAGTGTAGAAGGATGGACGGGGCTGATCAGTGAGCATGTTTCGTTTGTTTTGAGCCCACTTGTGGGTGATGGCCTTGCAATGGTAAAAAGGATGTGTGTTGTGCACACACGACCGATTAAATATGCTCCCTAGTGGCTAGTCAAAGTATTGTGCGGCTTACTTTAGATGCAAACATGTCACTATATTGTTCTATGTAGTGATCAATTTTGTTTATCATATACGGGTGCTGATACACAAGATACAGAATCAACGTGATCGACATGTTATTGTGGCTCTTGCGTTGGTGGAAGAGCAACTGTGGATGGAGTATAGATATGAAAGGTTGATGCGTCGCAGACGATGGCGTGTGTGGAGCCGGGATTTAGCTTCGGCGCCGGGAGACCACATGCAGCTGTTGCGTGAGGTGGAGGATAACAATCCGCATGATTACCAAAACTACCTCTGCATGTCCGAGGACATGCCCGTCAGGGCACTGTCATGCTTTGATCTGTATCAGCTGAGGAGCAGTTGACTATTACTTTGCGGTTCCTGGCTGCAGGGTGGTCAAGGACCGACCTCACATACACGTCACGTGTATCACTGTCCCTGCTGAGCTGCCTGATCCCCGAGACGTGTGAGGCCATCTGGAGTGCTCTGCTGCCATCCTACATGAAGTTACCAGAAACAGCCGCAGAATCGATGCAAGTAGCCCGAGGCTTTGAAAGCCGGTGGAACTTCCCAAACTGCGGTGGCGCATTGGATGGTAAGCACGTGAGGATTACTAAACCCCCCAACTCGGGCTCTTTGTATTATAATTACAAAGGGTATTCATGGCCCTGGTGGATGCGAACTATGAGTTCCTCTACGTGGACGTTGGAATGAACGGGCGAATCTCAGATGGGGGTGTGTTCGCCCACTGTGACTTGGCACAAGAACTAAGGAGAGGTGGCCTGAATTACCCTCAAATGAAGAGACAAGCCGTAATCTCAACTTTGCGTTTGTGGCGGATGAAGCATTCCCACTTCAGGCACACCTACTGCGGCCATATCCCCAGAGGACCCTTACTTCTGAGCGGTGCATTTTCAATTAACCGGGATCATGGCAAATACATTCCGGGTTTTTCATACGCCTCTGCATATGAAACTGGAATCTATTGACGCGGTAGTGCTGGCCTGCTGTGTGCTGCATAACTTCCTACGTCGTAGGGATAGAGCATCATACACGCCTGCAAGTTATGTAGATTCTGCGGACCCCACAACAGGGGAGGGCCGTCCAGGTGCTTGGCGTGATGTGGACCATGGTGTGGTGCCACTCCAGCCGCTGAGCCGTGGTCGCACTCAGCAGGAGGCCAGGGACAGTAGAGATGCATACACTTCCTACTTTAATGGCCCTGGGGTAGTGGGCTGGCAGAACCAGCACGGTGCTGGTTTGTGAAAAAATGGTGGCCATGGTGCAAACCGCAGGGTGGCTGCATCACGGTGTTTTCTTTGCATATTTTCTTGTGTGCACAGGTTTTAGTTAGTTAGTTAGTTAGTTAGTTAGTTTAGGTTTTATTTGTGTTATGTGGGTGGTGCACACTATATCATTGTTTGGCAAGTTATTATGTATTTGTGCATCTGTTTTTGTTTTCTGTTTACAATGTAACATGATGTTTTAATGTCCATTGTCTTTCCTTTCTGTATACCGTATATACTCGTGTATAAGCCGACCCATGTATAAGCCGACCCCCCTACTTTTGCCCCCAAAACCTGGGAAAACCTATTGACTCGTGTATAAGCCGAGGGTGGACCCCAGCACAGGTATACAGGTCCCCCCAGTGGTATTCAGGCCTCCCCATTGGTAGTATACAGCAGCCTCCGCAGTGGTAGTATACAGCAGTCTCCCCAGTGGTAGTATACAGCAGTCTCCCCATTGGTAGTATACAGCAGCCGCCGCAGTGGTAGTATACAGCAGTCTTCCCAGTGGTAGTATACAGCAGTCTCCCCCTGTGGTAGTATACAGCAGTCTCCCCCTGTGGTAGTATACAGCAGCCCTCCCCCCTGTGGTATATACAGGCCCTCTGTGGTAGTATACAGCAGCCCTCCCCCCTGTGGTGTATACAGGCCCCCTATGGTAGTATACAGCAGCCCTCCCCCCTGTGGTATATACAGGCCCCATGTGGTAGTATACAGCAGCCCTCCCCCCTGTGGTATATACAAACCCTCTGTGGTAGTATACAGCAGCCCTCCCCCCTGTGGTATATACAGGACCCCTTTGGTAGTATACAGCAGCCATCCCCCTGTGGTATATACAGGCCCCCTGTGGTAGTATACAGCAGCCCTCCCCCCTGTGGTATATACGTGGCTTATACACGAGTATATACGGTATTTGTTTTTATTTTACCATTTCATGTGTCTAAAAATAATGCATGGTTTTTTTTGGATCCAAATTACTATGTGTAAGACTGATTACTGGGGGATGGAGGGCAGCGTGATCAAGGTTTGGGTTGTGCTCAGTACTTTTACACACATTGGCACCTATGGGTGGGTACGAGACACAATATGTGTTGGTGGCCATGAGCTATGTGAAGGTATTTGGTCAACAGTCTATGTGACAAATGTGTGTTCAATACCATAGTGGTGTGGTGTAGGCGGAGGGTCACCTGGACACAACACATTGATGCAGCACATGCTATTGTGTGGCATGTTGGTTTAAGTAAGTAGTGCAGCACATGTGCAGACACACACATCATGTACATGTGGCATGTCAGCTGATCAAGGCCATTGACATATGTTGGCACATATGCTATCTGCATTGGGGCTCTATTCACACATTTAGATCCAGATGCACACATAGCCAAACACTTAGTTATTAAAACGCACTGACTGTGTGACTGTAAACCACTCCTGTGTGACGTGTAAGTGTCTCCTAGGTGAATATCGGCACACTCCGCCATGTCACAAGCGCCTATTCCGTGTGACAATCCAAACACTACTACGTCACGTCTTCGCCATCCGCCCTTCGCGCCCATGACCAATCAGAACGCTATTGTGTTGGCCAATGGTTGTCGTTTGGGCGCAGCGTGACGGACTGTGGCACGCTTATGTGTTGTCCCTGCTGCCCCAGGTCTTGCTGGTTTAGTGGGAGGCGAGTCCGTGTGAGCTCAGATTTTTTGCATATCCAGCAGTTGTTTTTTTTATAGGGTTTTGCTGCTGGTCGCAGAAGTAATCTGTCCTGTCCTTTCTCTATTTAGTTATAGCTAAGCCTCTCTTTGCTTGTGTCTATTTTCTGCCTGTGTATTGTTTTTCATCTCCACTAACCGTCAGTATTTGTGGGGGCTTGCTATTCCTTTGGGGTCTGCTCCGAGGCAGTCAGGTATTTCCTGTTTCCGTATTTAGGTTTAATTAGTCCTCCGGCTGTGCTGAGGCGCTATAGGGCATCGTAGTGCACTCCATGGCTACTTCTAGTTGCGGGGGTTAGTCAGGATTCCACGACCAGTATTAGTGTCCAACCTCTCCTGTGAATACCACATGTTACTCCTCAGTTGCAGGTTCGTAACGCCTAGATCTCAATTTTTTAGATATCTACAACCCAGGACGGCCTTCCAATACCACTTGAAAAAGGTACACACTAATGCACTAATTTCATCCTTCCCTCTGATATTAATTCTTAAGTCTCAGGGGCTCAAATGTCTGATATCTTCCTTTAACACATATTTGCTCTCCGTAGGAACTAAGCCTGCACGATTAGTGGTCAAGGAGAAATAGAAGTTCCTAATCCCCAACATCCAAGAGGAAGGCTAGGATGAGATTTTGGAATCCCCAACCAAAGTTTCCCCCTCAATCAATAATTACAAGATCCAATTACGTATAACACAGGAATCATACCTAACTCTTCTGAGTTTTTTGGAATCGTTTACTTCATACCTTAACTTGTCTAAGGTGTCATGTAGCAGATGCAGACTTTATACACATGATTTGGAGCTGCCCAATTGTTATTTCCTTTTGGTGTGAAATCATTATGCTACTTTCTTCCTTGGTTTCCTTTCCTATTCCTCTTGGGGTTTGGGACCACCACATTAAAATTTTTCTACTTGAGAGCCCCTGTTCTACTTGAGAGACCCTGTTTATTGCAAGGAATGGGCTAGCTCTACCCTGGATGGAGGATTCTCGACTAAATATGCGGGCCTGGATTGATTTAGCTAACTAAACAATACCATTTGAACATGTAATGTACCAAAATAGAGGCTACCCTGAAACATTTTCTAGTGTATGAGATATCTGGAACTCCTCCTGACACACCCATTCCAGGGCCGGGGGTACTCACTGACCGAGCAGTTGTTGTTCTTCACTTCTCGGTTCTTTTCACGGTGACAGATGGGGACCGACACCTGGTCCCCTGACCCTGGCGGTGTCGTTTTTAAATAAACGGGGGGATAGATGACGGGGAGTGACTAGGAAAAGGGGTATTTGTGACGCCACCTGCGGTATGCGGCCAGGGCGGCCACCACTGCTTCAGAACCTCTGGGGACGGTGAGCGGCAGCTTGGATGGTTCTGCTCCCCGCAAGTGGACCGCGATCCCCAGGGTAGTAGGATAGAGGAGTCAGTTCGTACCTTGGCAGATGTTCATTAGGTCATCAGCACCACGGTATCTCCTGCGGCATCCACGGCCAGTGGTCGCTGCTAAAGAAAGTCTTACACACCACAGCTGGAGTTCCGTTACGTTTATTCAGTTGTTTCAGAATGGCCGCCGGGTGTCCCTTGCCAACCTCCTTTTCAACATTGTCTCCAGAACCGGGTCAGTGCAGTCAAGCCTCGTTTAGTGCCCCTTCCCGTCTCTCTAGTTGTCTCTGGTGATCTCTCTCTCCAAGCGCTATAAAGGGTAGTTCTCTTCTGGGGCGAGAATGACACCGCTCTGCCCCCCAGGCTCTCAGCACCTTTGAAGCACAGAACTCAGGTACCGACAGCCACGAGTGCTTCTTTGTGACCCCCTCCCAAGGCATTGCTCCCTAGGTCAGCTGCCTTCTCAAAGTTGTGTCGGGTGTCAGGCCACAGCTCCCGTTAGAAGCTTGGGACCTTCGGTTCAATGGCTTGGGCATGAAGAGTCCGCGCCGTGTTCAGGGTCGGGTCCCTGTGTCGCTCACCAGCCCCTCTCGCCAGATGCGGGCATACGGTGATCTACATCTTGTTCCATATCCCAAGGCTCCTTCCTTCTTCCTCATTTGCCGGTCTTTCCCTCCTGGGGAGAGCATGGCCATGCTCCAGCCCACGGGAGTCGGCACCACACCACCTCTACACTCCCGACTTCCACTCCATTCCTTCGGTGTTCTCTCTTTCTCCTCCTCTGTTGATTAACTAACTCCACACTTCCTACACTTCACTTTTCCCTCCCAGTTACGCTTGAGTCTTCCCTCTGGATCCACTCACCATCCCAGGGTCTCTGGTGTTGTGTGTGTGTGTGTTTGTGTGTGTGAAGCTCAACTGCACCATCTCAGTACCTGGAGAGCAGAGGCACTACTCTCTCAAATGAAGGACTGCAGTACCTCTGGTGAGGCGCCACACTCCCCTTTGATAGTTTGAATACACAAGTACAACTATAGAGAAGTCATGCTTAAAAGACAAAAAACTGATATGATGCTCTTCAGCTTTTTTGTATACTTAAAAGTGATATGTCCAGCAGCAAATTTGTTAACTATGTTGGTTTGTAATTAGAGTTTTAATATATTTAAGGTACTTTCCATATATGACGTATTACCAGTACATAGGTGGCATAATGTTTTATGTTTCTTTGATCTATGTAGTTGCCATTCTAATTTTGAATATACTATTGCCCTTTTTATTTGCATCCTTTAATTGTCCCTGCTGCATAATAACTGTTAATAAACAAATAAAAAAAAGAACTGTGATGCAGCGGCTTGCTGCATTGCCATTGTGTATGCCGTCACTTGTAGATCAGCAAGTTATGCTCTGCAATAGAAATTCAGAAAGGTCATTATGGGACTTGTGGTGCCATAAGAATTAAGTTTGCAAACTACTGAGCGGATGGGTGTGGCTTATACCTGATAATGAATATTGTGTGAGCACATGGAGGGAGGGTCCATGAATGTCTGATGGTGGGTTTACACACACCAATTTCTGAGTCCAATATTTGAACAGATCTCTGGTTGCAGTGAAATCATGGACACATAGCTCCATTTTGTGGCTGTGTAGAAAATGGAACAATGTGTCCATGATTTCACTGCAGCCAGAGATCTGTTTAGATATTGGACTCAGAAATTGGTGTGTGTAAACCCACCATGAGAGACTAGCAGAACCTGGAAGGGCTTGCACTTGGTGTTTGGTGCAGCCACTGACCTGGGAAGGCACCTGGGATGGTATGCTTGGTTGTGGCTGGTGACTTGAAAGACATGAGATGAGGAGAGCCTGGACTGTTCAGGAAGCTTCAACCCTGCCTGGGCCCTGGATCAGACAGGAGACTGTGCGCCCAGAAAGGCAGCTTCTGGAACAATGGACTAAGATGTCTGTGGACACTATAATGGACTAAGTGTGATATGCCATGTGGGCACACTCCCTCTTGGAACAGACCAGTGGTCATAAGTTCTGTTGATGTAGATGAACTATTTTATAGCGGTTTATGAGGTCTTAATAAACCAGCTGGACTGATTTAAGCATGAGATGGTTCCTCTGTGCTTTACTTTTGCTGCCAAAAGAGTATTCCCTAACACCCTTCAGCGAGTGCTACCTCACATTTGGTGGAGAATGCAGGCAGTGCAGCCTAGTTGCTAATGGCAACAGACGAGGTGCACGTGTGAGGTTTCAGCAACCATGCAGCCTGTTTGCTAGTAGCAAAGGAAGAGGTGCACGTGTATGGATTAAGAAACACTGCAGCCTGGTTGCTAGCGGCAACGGCAAAGGAGGACAGGCGTGGATAAAGCATCTTGCTGTAACTTGGCGGGGTTACGAAAATTGTCATCTTTCTCAAACAAAGTTTTCTGTGGCTCGGCAGGGCCAAAAAATTTTTTACGGAGAGAGCTGTGCGAAGTGCCGAGTGTGAACAGCGTACAGCGATGACCATGAGTGGAGCGGTATTCCCAGATGGAATGGAAAAATGGAGAAGGGGTTGGATGACCAGCTGCAAGCTATTCTCAGCAAAATGCCATTTTCCCGAAGAAATGCAGGAGCTTATAAAAACGGCTGGGAATAGAGCAGCAAATGAAACTGAAGCTAATGAGCACTTAAAGTGCCTGCTACAATCGCAGTAGCAAGCATTTGAGAAGCAGCAACAGGCATATAAGAAACAGAAACGGGCATATGAGAAGTGGCAACAAGAGCTGCTGCAGGAACATCAGGAGATGGTAAAAGAATGGCAGGAGCTGTTGGCACGCTACGGAATAGCGGTAGTGGACCATTTTGTGAGTTCTCTTGTGGCTCTGGTACTATCCCAGGATGCCCAGGGAAATGGCAATATATGCTGTGAACTAGGTTCTAAGACAAGCTTGGGGTATCTATGGAGTGTACCCCCTACAGACGGGGTGGCCCAAAAGGGGGCAGAGGCCCAAGAAGGGGTAGTTGCCCAAAAGGAGGCGGAGACCCAAAAATGTAGAAATACATGTACATGTATTAAATACATGTCAGAAAAAAATTTCACGTGGGCTTCGCCGTATTTCTGGAACCAGCCGGATCCAGCAGGCAGCGACGAGCTGCCCCCAACCCCCAGGTGCCTATTTGTACCTGGCCGGACACAAGAATATAGGGGAGCCCTTTTTTTTAATTATTTCATGAATTTCATGAAATAATAAAAAAAAAAATGCGTGGGACTCCGCGCAATTTCTATGTCTAGCCAGGTACAGCTAAGCAGCTGGGGGCTGGAATCCGCAGCGCAGGGATGCCCAAGCTTTCTGGGCACCCCCCGCTGCAAATTGCAGCCCGCAGCCGCCCCAGAAGATGGCGCGTTCATTGAAGCGCCATCCTCTTGCGCTGAACCCCGCTCTTCCACCGGCCCTGGTGGCGGTGGCACGCTGGGTAATAAAGAGGTTAGGGCCAGCTTTGTATTATCAGCTGGCCCTAAGCCCGAAATTTATGGCGGTCACGCCAATATTAGACATGACCACCATGAATTTCTATTAAATTGTTTTAAAAAAAACAACACAGAGAAATTTTTTTATTAGAAATTTAAAAAAAAACCCATTAGGGACTCCATCTTTAATTAAAAAAATCCTCTTCCGTCCGACGCAGTCCAAAACGTGATGTCCTCTCTGCTACATCCCCTGTGCATAGATATAGATGTCTATGCACAGGGAATGAGCAGACTGAGAACAATCTCAACACTGCTACATCATCTCTGTGAGCAGGCGGGCTCTAGGACCCTGGAGCTGCACAGAGAAGACAGCTGGACTCGACTTGCAAAGTAACAGCAGTTACTTTGCGAGTTTCCCTGCTATCACTGGCACAGTAGCCGAGTCTAATGCAAGACAATGGCAATCCTAGTTTTGTCAGCGTTTGCCATTGATTTGCATTGGACTCGTGCGAGTAAACGCTGGGAGACTCGCAGAGTACCGAGTCCTGCGAGTCCCTTACTACTTGCCGAGTAACGAGTCCTAGCGAGTAGATTCGGCCATCCCTACTGGCTAATACATGATGCCATTGTCTATCGGAGTTTGTCACAAATACACGCTTGTGTCGTCAATTGTAGCTCCTGCAACACACTTTCGAGGCTCCAAAGTGTCGCACAGGAGTGGTCTTGTGCAGTACAGTGGATTACACTAAGGCTAGGGTCACACATAAGCCCTTGGTCCGTTTTTGGCATCAGTTTTTGCATTTTTTTTTCTAAGTCCAAAAACTGATGGAAAAACAGACTATATGTAATAAACACCCTATCCGTTTTTTTCTGCACCTAAAAACATTGCTAGGAAAGTTTTTTTACCCAAAAACGTTGCTCCCAATGTTTTTTGGTGCCTTAAAAAAACGGATCCGTTTTTTCTAACATTTTTTGGCAAAAAATGACTAAGTCCAAAAACGTTCATGGGCACAGGTGGCTCAAAAAGCACCCAAAACAAAACGGATTGGTCATGGAAAACACTTCCAAAAACAGATTGCTATGTGTGACCCTAGCCTAAGAATGGCTAGGTGTGCATCTGTAGGTGATTGCGGCAAGCTACAAACAACACTGTGGACAGATGTGCCTGCATTGGTCCCCGCCATGCCAGAGCTGCCATGGCTGAACTGAACTATGTGTGTGCACACATGTTTGCGTGTGTGTACTTAAGTGTACCTACATCCCCCACAAACACCATCACATTTTCCATGTGTGTGGGCACGTTCCCATGTGGCCAAACATATCATAATGGACATGTACACACAATCATGGCATACAGTGTGGGCCAAAGGGCTGGACCTGTGTACTGGACATTAGCAGACAGTGCTGCACGGACCTATTTATACCATTTAATGGATCACATACCTCTGTGCATAGCATAAAGCTATGTGCACCTGCCCTGTATTCAAAAGTAACGACAGAGGCCTTGTTCACACATGAGCTTTTTTAACCTTCTCTGCGTTTTTTGGGCTGTTAATAAAAACGCAGGTGCGTTAACGCAGGGTGCACTTGAGTGTACATGCGTTTTCAGCTCCACTTACGTTTTTTTTCCCCCAGTCCAAAAAACGCTGCATGCAGCGTTTTTTGGGTGCTGGAAAAAAACGCAGGGGTTGCTCTCAAAAACGCATGCGTTTTTTTAACATGGGGCCCTATGGGAAACGCATGCGTTAACGCAGGGCACATATAGGCACCTGCGTTAACGCATGCGTTAACACATGCGTTTTTAAAAGGCTCATTGAGCCACCCTGCGTTAACGCTAGCGTTTTTGCCTGCATTGTTGGGTAAAAAATGAAAAAGTCCAAAAAGGATTAAAAGTCTTTCAGACACACACTGGCACTCTTAAAAAATCGCATGTGGTTTTAGGAGTGCTAAAAAAATGCAAATTGTGTGTGAACATGGCCAGACACAGGTAGTTTTTTTTGTTTTTTTTTAGTTCGACTTTTTGTGCACAAAAAATAGAATTCGAACAACACACAAAACATTTAAAACAGAAGTGTCAACATCACACAAATAAATACAAAATGATGAAAAATAATGGCCATACCCAAACATTTCAGAGTACAGAACAAAAAAAATCTTAACTAACTAATGTTTAAACACCCAAAATAAACAAAACACATCCATAATCGTCCTGGTGCAGCCACCATGGTGACTCAACCCTCCTACTCATGTTGCTGCCTCACAACACCAGCCACCCTACACTTGCTGGTGCTGCCAGGCCACTGCCCCAGGCCCATTAAAGTAGAAGCAGTAGGCGTCTCTGCTGCTCCTGGCATCCTGCTGACTCAGACCCTGACTCAGCGGCTGGAGTGGTGCCACGCCATGGTCGGCAGCACGCCAATCCCCGGGACGGAGGTCCCCTCTTGTGGGATTCCTAGACTCCACATAACTTGCCGGCGTGTATGATGACCGATCCCTACGACGCAGGAAGTTATGCAGCACACAGCAGGCCAGCATTACCACATCGATAGATTCCAGTTTCACATGCAAAGGCGTATGAAACACATGGAATCTATTGGCCATTATCCCGAATGCATTTTCAACCATACGGCGAGCCCGGGATAGCCGGTAATTGAAAATGCGCTGCTCAGAAGTAACCGTCCTCTGGGGATATGGCCTTAGTAGGTGAGCCTGAAGTGGGAAGGCTTCATCCCCCACAAACGCAAAGTTGAGATGACCGTTTGTCTCATCATTTGGGGGCAAGTTCAGAGCACCTCTCCTTAGGTTTAGGGCCAAGGAGCTGTGTGCAAACACACCCCATCTGAGACACGGCCGTTCATGCCAACGTCCACGTACATGAACTCATAGTGAGCCTCCACCAGGGCCATGAGGACCAGCTAAAATATCTTTTGTAGTTAAAATACAAGGACCCCGGGTTGGGGTGTTGCGTGATCCTCACATGCTTACCATCCAATGCACCGCTGCAGTTTGGAAATTGCCATCGATCGACAAAACCTCTGGCAACATCCATCCATCCAGCTGGGGTTGTTGGTAACTGCATGTAGGATGGCAGCAGACAACTCACGATGGCCTCACACGTCTCAGGTATCCGGCGGCTTAGCAGTGGCCATGAGGCTGCTGCAGAGTATTGCAGGTCTGTCCTCGAAAGACCTGTTGCCAGGAACCTCAAAGTTACAGCCAAACGATGCTCAGGTGGCACAGCTCGACGCATCAATGTGTCCTGTCGGGCTATCAATGGCATGATGCGTTCCAAGAAGAATGTGAAAGAGTCCTCGGACATATGGAGATAGTTCCTGAAATCATGCGGACTAGTATCCTCCAGCTGATGCAGCAGGCGCATGTGACTCAGGTTGTCCCGTTGCCAAAGCGAATCCCAAACCCACACACGCTGTGGTATGCGAGCCTGCAACCTCTCAGCTCTCTCCTCCAGCCACAAGTACTCTTCCACCAAGGCAAGAGCCACAATAACATCTCATCAGGGTCCATGATGATCTCACGTACCAACCCCTGAAAAAGGAACAAAAAAAAGACTATCATCAAAAGAACACGTTATCAGGCATCAAAACTAACCACTACCTCCTTCCCTACACATCTCCTAGCCAGTTACCCATATCCTAGCAGACTCTGCTCATATGGCCACCCACATAGATATTTTGCAACATTGAATGGTCACAAACAACATTACACTGTCTCACCACAACAACTGTTATCATTACACCCATGGGCCTCCTCCTCAACTACAGTGTTGGCCAAAAGTACTGACACCCCTGCAATTCTGTCAGATAATACTCAGTTTCTTCCTGAAAATGATTGCAATCACAAATTATTTGGTATTATTATCTTCATTTAATTTGTCTTCAATGAAAAAACACAAAAGAAAATGAAGCAAAAGGCAAAACATTGATAATTTTACACAAAACTCCAAAAATGGGCAGACAAAAGTATTGGCACCCTCAGCCTAATACTTGGTTGCACAACCTTTAGCCAAAATAACTGCGATCAACCGCTTCCGGTAACCATCAATGAGTTTCTTACAATGCTCTGCTGGAATTTTAGACCATTCTTCTTTGGCAAACTGCTTCAGGTCCCTGATATTTGAAGGGTGCCTTTCCAAACTGCCATTTTTAGATTTCTCCACAGGTGTTCTATGGGATTCAGGTCTGGACTCATTGCTGGCCACCTTAGAAGTCTGCAGTGCTTTCTCTCAAACCATTTTCTAGTGCTTTTTGAAGTGTGTTTTGGGTCATTGTCCTGCTGGAAGACCCATGACCTCTGAGGGAGACCCAGCTTTCTCACACTGGGCCCTACATTATGCTGCAAAATTTGTTGGTAGTCTTCAGACTTCATAATGCCATGCATACGGTCAAGCAGTCCAGTGCCAGAGACAGCAAAGCAACCTCAAAACATCAGGGAACCTCCGCCATGTTTGACTGTAGGGACCGTGTTCTTTTCTTTGAATACCTCTTTTTTTCTCCTGTAAACTGTATGTTGATGCCTTTGCCCAAAAAGAGAGAACATTCTTCCAAAACGTTTTAGGCTTTCTCAGGAAAGTTTTGGCAAACTCCAGCCTGGCTTTTTTATGTCTCGGGGTAAGAAGTCGGGTCTTCCTGGGTCTCCTACCATACAGTCCCTTTTCATTCAGACGCCGACGGATAGTACGGGTTGACACTGTTGTACCCTCGGACTGCAGGGCAGCTTGAACTTGTTTGGATGTTAGTCAAGGTTCTTTATCCACCATCCGCACAATCTTGCATTGAAATCTCTTGTTAATTTTTCTTTTCCGTCCACATCTAGGGAGGTTAGCCACAGTGCCATGGGCTTTAAACTTCTTGATGACACTGTGCACGGTAGACACAGGAACATTCAGGTCTTTGGAGATGGACTTGTAGCCTTGAGATTGCTCATGCTTCCTCACAATTTGGTTTCTCAAGTCCTCAGACAGTTATTTGGTCTTCTTTCCTTTCTCCATGCTCAATATGGTACACACTAGGACACAGGACAGAGGTTGAGTCAACTTTTATCCATGTCAACTGGCTGCAAGTGTGATTTAGTTATTGCCAACACCTGTTAGGTGCCACAGGTAAATTACAGGTGCTGCTAATTAAACAAATTAGAGAAGCATCACATGATTTTTCTAACAGCGCTAACACTTTTGTCCACCCCCTTTTTTATGTTTGGTGTGGAACTATATCCAATTTGGCTTTAGGACAATTCTTTTTGTGTTTTTTTCATTGAAGACAAATTAAATGAAGATAATAATACCAAAGAATTTGTGATTGCAATCATTTTCAGGAAGAAACTGAGTATTATCTGACAGAATTGCAGGGGCGTCAATACTTTTGGCCAACACTGTATATCTCCATTGTCCAAAGTGAGACATCATTACCATACCCCCATATAGCTGCCCATAATGTATATGTACTACCACAAAGCCTAGGAAAATAAAAAGGTCAACCACACAGACAGATGCTTGTTAACAATTAAATACAAGAACATGCTAAACCTACCAGAACCATTTGCTACTGACAAATCATCATCCCACGCAGCTGACAATTGCATATTCATCATGTCCAACAGACATCCCTGTGGTGTTGATAAGGCCGGATCTTCACAAGCAGACATTCCCAAGCCACATGGGTCACTACACATCTCAGTATCGCCAGAATACTTCCATTCTGTCTGGTAAACGCCAGTACTATGTGCCCACATTTCAGATGTTCCACTAAACTAACCACAGAGGCCTCCTTGGTACATGATCCTGTATGGTGAAAGCAAAATGGATTGGCAATGAGGAGGGTGTTTTGTGGCAAGGAAAGCCATCCATCCATTTTGTGCCACACAATATATCCATCAAACACATCCTGATTACAAACTACATACACCAGAACTTGGGCCGTCTGCTACAGTACACAAGAATGATCCGTAATGCAAAGATGTATCAAAGGCTATACACAGCCATTTCACAAATCATGTCTCAACATCAGTTCTTACTTAATGACTCTGGGCAGCAAGTGTGCCGTTGCTGGGTCGTTAGCGTTTTTTATGTGGTAACCATCCAATCACAGCGCATCTGCGTCATCTAATTCACGTAGCCGCCTGAGCGTTGCCACGTGCGACTACTAATTAGGCGCCTGTGCTGCTTTGTGATTGGTCATGTTGTTTTTTAAATTATGGCCAGCTGGTCCGCCACCAATGCTCCTACTTCAATGTGCATTGTTCTAGAAGCGTCTCATCCCCAGAACTCTGTTGGACTGACGGTAAGTCAGTGTATATGCTATTGTGCTTCTCATGTATGGTATATTATTTTCGGCTTCCGATACATATTTTGCGAGATGTATGGGCGGGTTATGTACAGCTTCATGTAGCGTCATGTAGATGTGTGGTTTGCGACGACTACGCATCGTTAACCCCCTCCGTGTCCTGTTTCAAACATAATGATCCTTGCCACTAATTACATGACAATGTGTCATACAGCACTACATCGTTGCATAAATATGTGTTGAGGTAATTCCTGTGTCTAAATTTTGTGCGTTACGGCATGTGTGCCATTTCAACATGATACAGCTTTGTAACTTTGCCTGCCCAGCCCCAAACCACATATGCCCCGTGTCATGTGCAGCATGTCACATCTGTGCACACATATAAAGGCCATTAATGTTTCTGCATACACAAGCTAACTACCAGACCACCTGTCATTGCTAGTGCTGGACATGGATTGGCCACACAGAGTAGGGTGTGACCTGATATGTACATGTATGTGTTTGGGTAATACACTATGTTTTTTTTGTGGCAGATGGCTGAGGGTCCTGATTTTGTGCGTGACCTCCTAGCCATGTACCAGGACCATGAATACCTGTGGCGGGTTGTGTTACCCGACTACAAGAACAAGGCGTTGAGGGCTGTGGCCTACAGGCACCTTGTCGAGCTGGCAAACCGGCTCGACCAAACTAAGACTTGGACAGTGCAGAAGGTTATGGAAAAAATCAAGTGCCTGTGCACCGTGTTCACCAAAGAGCATAAAAAGTGGTTTGAGGCTCGCTCCGGGGCTGGAGCTGAGGAGGTCCCTAAGCCCCGTCTGTGGTATTATGACCTCCTCACCTTCACCCTGGGCCAGAAGGCTAATCGGCCAACTTGCAGGCTTCTTGCCCAACCATCTTCGTCCACAAGCCATGAGCCTGGGCCGTAACAGGAGGTGTGTAATTGTTGTTTTGCTACCTATGTTCACACCTTGTTAGTTGCACTGATGTGTGGGTTCGTGGACATGTCGAAGTCACAATCGTGTTGTACTTTCACCATTCTTCTGTGTCTTCTGCTGTGTGTTGGCTTGTGGCTGTTGGCACAGATTGTGATGTGTTATATTGGGGCACTTGGCATATCAATTTGGAGCCTCAGGGGAGTACAGAGCACTGGTCTACTTCTTTCTTCATCTCTGTTTCCAACCCTGCTACTGTTGATTTGGGTGTTTGGCTTGCTCAGATATGCGCCATCTGGAGCTGGGTGGTTGGTTGTGTTAATTGATGTCAGTACATTGCTACTCTTGTTAATTTTTGTTTTTTCTGTGTTTGATTTACAGGCCCCTCGGGAGTCTGGCTCCAGTGCAGAGGACCCACCTGCTGGCCAGGCTCCACCCTCAACATCTTTGGTGGAGCAGGTGCCTGATGCCAGAGGTGGGGGGCCGTGCCCAGGGCCCAGCTCAGGAATACAAAGGCGACGCGCATTGGCTCTACCCAACACTGAGCTTGATACCTGGGCAAAACGTGTCTTATTGGACTGAGAGAGGATCCCCGCCACTTCAATCGGGCACATGGCCAGTGAGTGTCGAATGGAGCCAGAACAACGTGCCATCGCCGAGAGGGCCATCATTTGTGTCCTGGAAGCGGTCGTTAATGGGGCACTGAGACGGGGTGGTTATATTGCCATTCCAAAGAAAACACCCCCAGTGCCCCCTGCGCCCCAACAACCCATGGCTAGAGGTTGCCAGGATCTCCCATGTCTTCTAAGAAGACTGCAGCACAGAAGGGCCCCCAATGTGTGGGAGTATGGGGATGAGGGGGAGGAGCCATTGTCTGATCCAGCAGAGGACGAAGAACCAAGACACTACTAGGCAATGCACTATATTGCGTGATGGAATTTTTTTTCATTTTTATCACTCAAACTAAGTGTTTTTTTATTTTGATTTAGTGTAATAAACCATACTTTGATTTCCAATACCTACGTCTACATATGTGTCAGTTTCAGCAGTATGGTTGTGTGTGTAGTGTGTTGTGGGTGTAATGGTGATGTTTGTGTGGCAGAAGGAGAGGCCCCATATCCATAATAACATAGTTGTGTCATTGTAGCAGACAGGAGCCTATCCCTAGGTGACATGTGGGCGCGGACTACAGCACTCTGAGGCACGCCTACGGGAAGTCATAGCCAACGCTCTTTCCATCACTATCGCCCTGTCACACGCCACAACACGTAAATATCACCTTAACGATTGCGCCTAATTACTGAGCACTGTTCAGGAATCAGGCGATGCCCGTTGGGCAATTTATCTGTGACTTTCTACATCTCTTCCCGCTTCCTGGTGGATTCCTTCGGCATGGTAAGGTGGCAGATCGGTCCCTGCAACACCACAGCAGGGAAGCTCTGGTTGCAGGCTGCTACATCATGCAGCCATCGCCATGAGCTCGCAGGCTACGCCCCAATAGTAAGTTTATAATTCTTGATACCATAGTTTACCAGAAGCTAATTATGATTATTTGATTGGAAATGATATTTTCTTATATACAATCTTAAAATTGTAGTTAAAAATGTCCTTTTAAATTATATGTATTTTATTTAAAAGCAAATCTCTTTCATTCTTTCCTCTCAGGTTTCTCTGACTTGTAAATTTGTCTCAGTATGTAGAGTAAGGGAGCAGTTCCTGGCATCATGTAAAATCTTGTGATGCTGTGAACCAATCTATCTAGTGCTAATTCTAGCTCTTCTTCATATCCCTGTAATAAATAAAGTGAGAAACTGCAGCTTCATATTTAATCTTCCGTTTTTCTAACTGCTGCATAAAAATGAACTTGTTATTAGGGATGGGCGAATCTACTCGCTACGACTCGTTACTCGGCGAGTAGTAAGGGACTCGCAGGACTCGGTACTCTGCGAGTTTCCCAGCATTTACTCGCACGAGTCTAATGCAAATCAATGGCAAACGCTGACAAAACTAGGATTGCCATTGTCTTGCATTAGACTCGGCTACTGTGCCAGTGATAGCAGGAAAACTCGCAAATAACTGCTGTTACTTTGCGAGCCGAGTCCATCTGTCTTCTCTGTGTGCTGGCTGCCGCAGCTCCAGGGTCCTAGAGCCCGCCTGCTCACAGAGATGATGTAGCAGTGCTGACATTGTTCTCAGTCTGCTCATCCCTGTGCATAGACATCTATATCTATGCACAGGGGATGTAGCAGAGAGGACATCGCATTTTGGACTGCGTCGGACAGAAGAGGATTTTTTTAATTAAAGATGGAGTCCCTAATGGCTTTTTTTTTTACTTCAAATAAAATTTTTCTCTGTGTTGTGTTTTTTTAACCCTTTATTGGAGATTCTTAGTGGCTGGGTCAAACGTGGCCTGACATTAAGAATCTCGGGCTTAATACCAGCTTGTATAACAAAGCTGGTATTAACCCCTTTATTACCCAGCGTGCCACCGCCACCAGGGCCGCTGGAAGAGCGGGGTTCAGTGCCAGAGGATGGCGCTTCAATGAACGCGCCATCTTCTGGGGCGGCTGCGGGCTGCAATTTGCAGCGGGGGGTGCCCAGAAAGCTTGGGCATCCCTGCGCTGCGGATTCCATCCCCCAGCTGCTTAGCTGTACCTGGCTAGACATAGAAATTGCGCGGAGCCCCATGCATTTTTTTTTTATTATTTCATGAAATTCATGAAATAATAAAAAAAAAGGGCTCCCCTATATTCTTGTGTCCGGCCAGGTACAAATAGGCACCTGGGGGTTGGGGGCAGCCCGTCGCTGCCTGCTGGATCCGGCTGGTTCCAGAAATACGGCGAAGCCCACGTGAAATTTTTTTCTGACAAATCCATAAAACAATATAAATAAAAGGGACTGCATCTTTATTAACCCCTGGACCATGGGCGAGGGGTTAAAAAAGATGCAGTCCCTTTTTTAGGATTGTTTTATTGATTTTTCAGAAAACAAATTACATGGGCTTCGCCGTATTTCTGGAACCAGCTGGATCCAGCAGGCAGCGACGGGCTGCCCCCAACCCCCAGGTGCCTATTTTACCTGGCCGGACACAAGAATATAGGGGAGCCCTTTTTTTTTATTATTTCATGAATTTCATGAAATAATTTAAAAAAAATGCGTGGGGCTCCGCGCAATTTCTATGTCTAGCCAGGTACAGCTAAGCAGCTGGGAAATAAAGAGGTTAGGGCCAGCTTTGTATTATCAGCTGGCCCTAAGCCCGAAATTTATGGCGGTCACGCCAATATTAGACATGACCGCCATGAATTTCTATTAAATTGTTTTAAAAAAAACACAACACAGAGAAAATTTTTTATTAG
>JARQOC010000003.1:321329334-321434773 GCA_033576535.1 Allobates femoralis
GCTTGCCATTGTTTACCATGCTCTTATGGCGCTCTATGGCTCGCCATTATTTATCATGCTCTTATGGCACTCTTATGGAGCTCTATAACTCACCATTCCTCGCCATTATTTATTGTGCTCTTATGGCACTCTTATGGAGCTCTATAACTCACCATCACTCGTCATGTTTATTTGCTCTTATCGCCTCTGTCCTCGCCATTATTTTATCACGCACTCTTATGGGCTCTACATCATTTCCATCACTCCCATTGTTTCATTGTGCTCTTATCATGCCTCTTTACTTCGACATTGTTTATTGCGCTGTAATTGGCGCTCTTATTGCCCTCTCATTGTGCTCTTATCAGCTCTTAGCTTGCTATTATTGCCTGTAATTCGCTCTTATTGTGCTCTTATCGCACTCTATAGCTTGCATTGTTTATCGCACTGTTATGCGCTCTTATGGATCTGTATAACTCGCCATCACTCGCAATTGTATATCGGGCTCTTATTGCGCTCTATAGCTTGCCATTGTTTATCATATTCTATAGCTCGCCATTGTTTATTGCGCTCTAAATGCGCTCTAATTCCATTATTATCGCGCTCTACAGCTCGCCATTGTTTATCGCGCTCTATAGCTTGCCATCACTCGCCATTGTTTATCGCGCTCTTATTGCACTCTTGTTGCACTCTTATTGCGCTCTATAGCTCGCTATTGTTTATCGTGCTCTTATCACGCTTTTATGGTGGTCTATAGCTCACCATTATTTATTGCGCTCCTATCGCGCTCTTTATAGGGCACCATTATTTATCGCGCTCTTATGGCGCTCTATAGCTCTTCATCACTCGCCATTGTTAATTGTGCTTTTATGGCGCTCTACAGCTTGCGCTCTTATTGCACTCTTATTGCACTCCTATTGCAATCTTACTGCAGTCTTATCGCGCTCTATAGTTTGATGTAGAGTGCCATAAGAGCGTGCTAAACAATGGCACTCACCATCTCTCTCCATTGTTTATCGTGCTGTTACCATGCTCTATAGCTCGCCATTGTTTATTGTGCTCTTATTGTGCTCTTATTGCGTTCATATTGTGCTCTATAGCTCGCCATTGTTTATTGCACTCTATAGCTCACCATTATTTATTGCGCTCTTATGGCGCTCTATAGCTCACCTTTATTTATTGCACTGTTATCGCACTCTATAGCTCGCCATTGTTTCTCGCGCTCTATAACTCGCCGTCAATTGCCATTGTTTATCGCGCTCTTATCATGCTCTTACCGCCCACTTGTTATGCGCTATAGCCCACCATTATTTATCACGCTCTTATCGTGCTCTATAGCTCGCTAGTACTCGCCATTTTTTATTATGCTGTTATTGCGCTCTACAGCTTGCCATCACTTGCCATTGTTTATCGCGCTCTAATTGCACTCTATAGCTCACCCTCACTCGCCATTGTTTATCATGCTCTTATTGCACTCTGTAGCTCGCCATTGCTTATTGCTCTATTTTTGCGCTCTTATTGCGCTCTTAATGTGCTCTTATTGCACTGTTACTAAGCTCTTATTGCACGCTTATTGCACTTTTATGGTGCTCTACAGCTTGCCATTGTTTATTGCGCTCTATAGCTCACCATTGTTTATCGCACTCTTATCGCACTCTATAGCTTACCATTATTAACGAGCTATAGAGCATGTTAATCACTTGCCATTGTTTATCGCGCTCTTATTGTTCTCTGATTGTGCTCTGATTGTGCTCTTATTGCGCTCTTATTGCACTCTTATCGCACTCTATAGCTCGCCATCACTTGCTCCCTTTTTTATCGTGCTCTTATGGCTCTTTACAGCTTGCCATCACTCGCCATTGTTTACGGCGCTCTTATCACACTGTTATCGTGCTCTATAGCTCGCCATTGTTTATCCTGCTATATAGCTCGCCATTGTTTATCACGCTCTATAGCTCACCATTGTTTATTGCACTCTTATTGTGCTCTTAATGCGCTCTTTATGTGCTCTTCTTGTGCTCCTATTGTGCTCTATAGCTCGCCATTGTTTATCGCGCTCTTATCGTGCTCTGTAGCCAACCATTGTTTATCGCGCTCTATAGCTCGCCATTGTTTATCGCGCTTTGTAGCTCGCCATTGCTTATTGCGCCCTTATTGCGCCCTTATTGCGCCCTTATTGCGCCTTGTTGCGCCCTTGTTGCGCCCTTGTTGCGCTCTTTTTGAGCCCTTATTGCTCTCTTATTCCATTCTTATTGCATTCTATAGCTCACCATTATATATCACTCTCTTATCGCGGTCTATATCTCACCATTATTTATCGCGCTCTTATCGCGCTATTATGGAGCTCTATAACTCGCCATCACTTGCCATTTTTATCGTGCTCTAATCGCGCTTTATAGCTCGCCATTTATTGTGCTCTATATCTCGCCATTGTTTATCGCGCTCTATAGCTCGCCATTGTGTATCGCGCTCTATAGCTTGCCATCACTCACCATTGTTTATCGCGCTTTTATTGTGCTCTTTTTGCACTCTGTAGCTCACCATTGCTTATTGCACTCTTATTGCGCTCTTATTGAGCTCTTCTTGAGCCCTTATTGCACTCTTATTGAGCCCTTATTGAGCCCTTATTGCGCTCTATTGCTCTTTTATTGCTCTCTTATTGCACTCTATAGCTCACCATTATTTATCGCGCTCTTGTCGCGCTCTTATGGCGGTCTATAGCTCACCATTATTTATCATGCTCTTATCGCGCTATTATGGAGCTCTCTAACTCGCCATCAGTTGCCATTGTTTATCGTGCTTATCTCGCTCTATAGCTCGCCATTGTTTTATCGCACTCCATAGCTTGCCATTGTTTATCGCACTCTATAGCTCACCATTGTTTATCGCGCTCTACATCACTCACCATTGCTTTTCACGCCCTTATGGTGCTATACAGCTTGCCATCACTTGCCATTGTTTATCGCGCTCTTATCGCTCTCTATAGCTCGCCATTGTTTATTGTGCTCTAATTGCAGTCTAATTGCGGTCTAATTGCAGTCTAATTGCGCACTAATTTCACTCAATAGCTCGACATTACTTAATGCGCTCTTATTATGCTCTATAGCTCACTATTGTTAATCACGCTCTATAGCTCGCCATCACTCGCCATTGTTTATCATGCTCTTATCTCACTCTTTAGCTCACTATTGTTTATTGTGCTCTTATTGCACCCCTATTGCGCCCTTATTGTGCTCTATAGCTCACTATCTTTTATCTTGCTCTTATCACACTCTTATGGCGGTCTATAGCTCACCATTGCTTATTGCGCTCTTTTGCGCTCTTTGTGCACTCTTATCACACTCTATAGCTCGCCAATTGTTTATCGTGCTCTTATTGCGCTCTATGGCTCACCATTGTTTATCATGCTCTTTTTGTGCTCTTATCACACTCTGTAGCTCGCCATTGCTTATTGCACTCTTTTTGCACTCTTATTGCACTCTTATTGCACTCTTATCGAGCTCTTATGGAGCTCTATAACTCGCCATCACTCGCCATTGTTTATCGTGCCCTTATCGCGCTCTATAGCTCACCATTGTTTATTGTGCTCTTATTGCACTCTTATCACGCTCTTATCGTGCTCTATAGCTCGCCATTGTTCATAGTGCACCATAATTTATCGCAATCTTTTCGCGCTCTTATGGCGCTTTATAGCTCACCATTGTTTATCGCAATCTATAGCTCTCCATCACTCGCAATAGTTTATTGCGCTCTTATCGCACTCTGTAGGTCGCCATTGTTTATCGCGCACTTATCGCGCTCTTATGGCGCTCTATAGCTTATTATTATTTATCACGCTCTATAGCTTGCCATTGTTTATCGCGCTCTATAGCTCGCCATCACTCGCCATTATTTATCGTGCTCTATAGCTCACCATTGTTTATCGCTCTCTATAACTCACCATCACTCACCATTGTTTATCGCACTCTTATGGCGCTTTACAGCTTGCCATCACTTGCCATTGTTTATTGTGCTCTTATCGTGCTCTTATTATGCTCTATAGTTCGACATTGTTAATCGCGCTCTATAGCTCACCATCACTTGCCATTGTTTATCATGCTATTATCTCACTCTTTAGCTCACTATTGTTTATTGCGATCTTATTGCGCTCTATAGCTCACCATCACTCGCCATTGTTTATCATGCTCTTATCTCACTTTTTAGCTCACTATTGTTTATTGTGCTCTTATTGTGCTCTTATTGCACTCTTATTGCGCTCTATAGCTCACCATTTTTTATCGTGCTCTTAACGTGCTTTATAGCTCGCCATTGTTTATCGCGCTCTTATTGTGCTCTTATCACACTCTTTAGCTCGACATTGCTTATTGCGCTCTTTTTGCTCTGTTATTGCTCTGTTATGCACTCTTTGTGCACTCATTGCACTCTATAGCTCGCCATTGTTTATCGTGCTCTTATCGCACTCTTATGGCGGTCTATTGCTCACCATTATTTATCGTGCTCTTATCGTGCTTTATAGCTCGCCATTGTTTATTGTGCTCTTATCACACTCTTTAGCTCACCATTGCTTATTGCACTCTTTTTGCGCTCTTTTTGCACTGTTGCACTCTTTGTGCACTCTTATTGCACTCTTATCGCACTCTTATGGCGGTTTATAGCTCACCATTATTTATCACGCTTCTATCGTGCTCTATAGCTCGCCATCAGTCACCATTGTTTATCGCGCTCTATAGCTTTCCATCACTCTCTATCACTCTCTATCTTGTCTTGGGTTCATGCAGTTAGAAAAGTATCTGCTTTGCATTAGTGAGGCAGCCGTCATCTTGGGCTCATGTCATCATTACTGACTGAATATTTTCACATTGTGATGTCATAACACCTCAGTGAGAGCCAGGTACAGGGTATTCTAGAACCTTCAGTAGCCAGCTGTCACTCTTGGAACAGGTGACAGCTGGCTACAGATCTTCTAGGACCATCTGTAACAAGCCCTCGCCCTCAGGATAATTGAGTGCTGGCTACAGGTCCTCAAAGACCATCCATGGCAAGCTCTCACCATCAGACTAGATTACAAAACAGTGAGAGCCGGCTATCCAGATGCCCACGACTTTCTCTATCCAGCTTTCACCCTCTTTATTTCTTTATAACGATGAGGGCTGGCTACAGGGACTTACAGAACAACCCATAGCAAGCCCTCACCTTCAGGATAGGGGAGAGCTGGCTACAGATCTTCTATGACAATCCGTAGCAAGCCCTCACCATCAGAATAGTTTAGAAAAAGGTGAGGGCTGGCTAAAGGGACTTCTTGGACCATCAAAGTTAGCTGTCACCCTCAGAATGTTTTTAAATAATATCCCACTATGATGTCATAGTACCCCATTTTTATGTAATACCCCATTATGATGTCAAAATACTCTATTGTGATGTCATAATACTACTAGAGAGGCAAAATAAATGTTTCACTTTTTTTTTCTTTTATTTGAAAGAAATTAGGGTTGGGTCAACAATAGCATGTCATGCAAGAAAACTGTTAGAAATATCACCTATGCCAAGCTCCTTTACTTGTCAGGATTCAACCTGTGGCGAGAAAAAAAAATATTAAACCGTGCAGTATACTATATCAGGGTCTTTACTCGAGCTGACCAATGGTCAATAAGTAATTTAAATGAGCCCTTTTGACTGATTAAAGGAGGGTGGAGGAGGTTGTGGTCCTGTGGAGAGAGCTGAAGGGGGTTTTGGCTTTATGAAAAGCCTTCAACCCTGTAGAGAGGCCTGCGGCCCTCTAGAGCTGCCTGTTGCACTGTAAACAGAGCCTGTGTCCCTGTTGAGAGAGATGGAGGGGTTGTGGCACTGTGGAAAGGCCTATTGCCATGCGGAAAGGATAGTGACCCTTTTCAAAGGGCCATTGGCTTTGTGGAGGGGGCTGTTGGCCTGTAAAAGTAGCCTGTGTCCTTGTTGAGAAAGCCAGAGGTGGTTGTGGCCTGATGGAAAGGCTTTGGCCCTGTGGAGCGGGCTGGAGGGGCCTGTGGAGGGCTCTGGGAGTAAGATGGGAGCCTATGAAGTCCTTTACAGTAAACATCTAAATTTTCAAGCTTTGTGTCCGTTCTGCAACAGTGCTGACTCTAATGTTGCTGAAGTGCAACACAGATTGATTCTTTTGTTGCAAAAGGGCAACATGATGACCTTTGGAGAGAGTTGGAGGGGGTTGTGTCCCTGAGGAAAGCGCCTATGGCTCTGTGGAGGAACTGAAGGGGGTTGTGGCCCTGTAGAAAGTCCTGTGACCCTGTTGAAGAAGCTTGTGGTCCTGTGGAGAGAGAGCTGGAGAGGGTTATGGCCATGTGGAAATTGCAAAGGGCCATTGGCCTTGTGGAGGGGGCTGTTGTCCTGTAAAAGTAGCCTGTGTCCTTGTTGAGAAAGCCAGAGGGGGTTGTGGCCATATGGAAAGGCCTATGAAATAGTAGAAGGGACCTGTGGCCCTGTGGAGAGAGCTGAAGGTGGGTATGGCCCTGTGGCCCTCAAGAGGTGTCTGCGGCCCTGCATATGGGCCTTTGGCCCTGTGGAAATGTCAATTGCCCTGCAGGAGGGACCTGTGGCCCTTTACAAAGGGTCATTAGCCTTGTGGAGGGGACTGTTGCCTTGTTGAGGGGTCTGTGGCCCTGTGTGATTGTTAATAGCCTGACAAATTATCCCATAAAAACACTTGTGTATTTTTTAAGGATCTTGTTTCTGTAGGATGCTTCCTGACCATTAAAGTGAATGATCAGGAAACGTCTTTAAGCTACAGGATCCCTTCAAAAATATGCAATTGTTGAATCAGTAAGTAACCACACAGTGTTTATCTTCTCTGCTGCAACTTCAGTGCTCTGACTGGCAGGAGCACTTTTATGGCTACCTGACGTTTAATTATCATGAATTCTAGTAATACTGACAAAGCATTAGACTAAATGGCTCAGAAACCTGATGGTAGTAAATGATTGTGCCATTTGAATAATTAGAATTGTTTCATCATAGCCATATGACTTCCGCTTTATTTTTCTCTCTAAAATATAAAGTTATTAAAGGGACACTGTCACCAGGCTTTTGCCATTTCATCTGACAGCAGCATAATGTAGAGGTAGAAATCCTGATTCCAGTGATGTAACTTATTGAGCTCCTTGCTGTCATTTTGATAACATTACTGTTTTCTCTGCTGCAGATTTGGCAGCTCCGAGGTATGACTGGACTACTTGAGTAGTCCTCTGATAGATCATCGGGAGACTAACAGTGATTCTATGGAAACTGCACTGAGCAGCCTAGTAACTGATACGTCATTGGAATCAGGATCTCTTTTTCCACATTATGGTGCGCTTAGATGAGATGGCTAAAACCTATTGACAGAATTCCTTTAACACTATGTGAGGCACCGCCGGCATGATCCTCATGGCCGGGGCGCATCACATGCAGGATCAAGGTATGATCCTGTGCACACTGGCCGGTTTGACTGATAATGCTGTGTGAACCAACTTTGGACAGGGTTTCATGAGCCTAATGAGCGGCAGTGAGAGTGAGATGAGATCGAGGAGTCCCTAAGGAATAAGGGCTGAGTGCTGACAACCCGGAACACAGGGAGTTAACCTGAGCTGTGTGAAAGGCTGATTACCGGCAGCTAAGGGGGTGTGTCCATGTGGGAGTGGCTGGCACGATAAGAGGCAGCCAGGTGAGTGATTGAGTCATTCAGATTGAGATTGATTCTGGAAGCTGAGATCCTGCTGAGATTCATCCAGAGATTGCCAGCCTGAGAGCATGTGGGGGCTGAGAGCAGCCTGAGTGCAGAGCAGTCCAAGGCTCTGTGTGTGGACACGGGAGCATGCTAGCTCCATGCCGGTGCCGAGGTCCGTGGTCGTGTCCGCACCTGGAGGGGGAAGCTGTGGTTGACCCGTGGACGCTAGACCGGACGTGGTTCACCTCACGTCCGGGAAGGAGCCTGTGGGGACGCCTGGTGGAACCTGTGACACAGGTAGCGAGACCCGGATCCGTGCCCGGTAAGAAAAGCAGTTCCTGAATGATTGTGGGAACTGTGCACCGTGTGTGTAAATCAGGCTAGGCGAGTATAGACCGCCCTTGGGACCGACTCAGTGGAGTCACATAAAGGTCCTGATGAACCGGAATGAAAGTAGCCCATCGGGAGGCGAATGTATGTAGCCTTTGGAGGCAATCGTATGTAGTGTGCCAGGCGGGCATAGACCGCCTTTGGGTCTGAGTCAGAGTGCTCGGTTAAAGGACCTGATGAAACAGAATGTGTTTAACTATGTGTATGAGGGCTTAGGTAATGGCCCTGAATGAGAGATCATGGCCTATATGTAAGATCCATGTATAATGATGTGGGGAGAGAGTGACCCAGCTAGTATGGATGATGTTGGAGGCGTTCCGTCCCTGTGGGACGAGAGGGAGGCTTGCCCTGCTGCTTGCAGAGGGTACCCGTCCCTCAACCACGACCTCTAATGGTGTGGGTGTGCCTGTGGCCAGAGACAGGGGTCACGAAGGCTCCTAGAAGGGAACCATGGCTGATCCATTAGGGTGCTACTCAGACGCAGAGTACAGTCGTGGACCTGGAGACCTGCCATGAGATGGAGGTTTGGTGGCGACTGATAGCCCGTACCGTGGTGAGTAGGCCATGGTGACGCATGGTTAGCCCGGATTCTACGGTTGACCAGGTCCCTGTTATGGTCATGGAGGGGCCACAGTCCATGGATGTGTTATGATGGGCTGTGAGTAGGTGTGTGATCCATGGACGTTTGAATGATGGATCACATACGGTATGTAAGGTCCCGGTCAGGCAGGAATCCTGACTACGGGTGAATGTATATCATCATGCTGGGGGACTAAAGCCAGGCGGCAGGTACCGCCATTGGGACCCACAGGGCCCGTTGAGGCGTATGTAATGAAGGTCAGAAGCAGGGGTTAAAAAGGGCTCCTAGAGTGGGGACATCATGGTTAAACCAGGTGGACTCTGACCGGGACGTAGGCGGAGATGCGTCCAGGAAAGAGCCCCTTGGGGATACATGACATACCCAGTACTCAGGTTGCTCAATCCCTGTTATGAACCCGGAGGGGTCATCGTCGTATTGTAACGTATGTATAGTGTAAGTAGGCCGGAGGCCGTAGCCACCACGGGAGCTGTTAGTAGAGCTCCAATGGGGACAGAGATGGTTACAGGTCCCGGGTTACTATAAGATGTTATGTGCAATATAAGTGTTATGTAATGTTATATGTAAATGTATGATGTGTTTATGTATGGTGTTTTTAATCAATGTGATATGTGTCAAACATGCTACCCGGGTTATGTTGTTAATATGTGAAAAATAAACGGGTAGACATTGGTTAAACTTAAAAACACGTGTTGTTGTCGTTTAGCAAGCGGGTTCCCCGGTTGCTGCCTCACAACTATTATAAACCTTTGTAGTGTTTGTAGTAAAGAAAATCTAAATCTTCTTTCATTTCTTCGAGGGTCCCATTCACCTTGAATTGTAGAACAACCTAGAACAGAAAAGAAATAAAACATGAATTCAAAACCTTTAACAAGACCGAAACTTTAGTCTTCGAAATGCCTCTTTCTTTCTTAGGAGCCGATCTTTGATGTCTTCTTAATCTCTTTGAACAATAAACATTTCTTTTTCCTTTAAAGACAATGAGTATATTCACCAATTACCCGGGCTGTTTCCTTTTCCTCAACTGCATCCCTGTCTTCATGGACCTTGTCCTGACCCTAGGTTCGATTGGTGCTCTCCGCCTGATATAAATAATATTACATTTTCTGGGCCCTTTGAGTGGTATACGTTGACAGGTCTGATATGACCAAGGTCTGCTGTGATATCCTCTAAGTGTGAATGGGAGAAGATATCCAGTTCTACATGCAGACATGCTATACACATCTTCTATTTAAATGTTTAGGGACTGAGGCTCTTTCTGCGATGGAGATATCAGCAATAAACGCCTGTAATATACCGTTCCGCAAACTGTCTACAAGCGGCCGCTACTAAGAGCACTTTGCCCGGTTATTGGGCTGAGGGTGCTCGGAAGAACAAGTCATTGTCCATAACATCACAAGCTATGTAGAGGACTTTCAGGGCTATGAGAGCTACTTTTCAGCATTTGAATAAGATCAATGGTACCGGAGTTTGGTCCATGCTGGTGCCCAAATTCTTGGTCAATATTGAAATGCTGCATATCTCCATGTTGTCCTGGAAGTCCTCTACTTACCTTAAGGTAAAGAATATTTATACCATGTTAGCTAGTAGATAGATTCAGTAGGTTTCGGTAACTCCGGTTCTGTATATCTGATTGAAAAGTCGCAAGGTATCTCTTGTAGTTGTAAAATTCCTCTACACAACCTATACATTTATGGCCGATGGCTTTTCCCCACAAAGAGCAACAGCCCAAAAACAGTGAAACCATTCATTGGTGGTATCTCGTGGCCATTTTTCAGTAATGTATTTTTTCATGTTATCATTCTGACCCCTGTTTCCAGGGTGCACAAGGAGCCTCTGTCCCCAAACTTTCAAGGTAAGTAGAAAAATATACTGCAATCTGAGAGTCCTCAGTGGTTGATACCTCCAAAAGGTATCAACCACTGAGGATTCTCAAAAAGGTATCAACCACTGAGGACTCTCAGATTGCAATATATTTTTCTACTTACCTTGAAAGTTTGGGGACAGAGGCTTCTTGTGCACCATGGAAACAGGGGTCAGAATGATAACATGAAAAAATACATTACTGAAAAATGGCCACAAGATACCACCAATGAATGGTTTCACGGTGTTTGGGCTGTTGCTCTTTGTGGGGAAAAGCCATTGGCCATAAATGTATAGGTTGTGTAGAGGAGTTTTACGACTACAAGAGCTACCTTGCAACTTTTCAATCGGATATACAGAACCGGAGTTACCGAAACCTACTAAAACCTGCACATCGGCAGTTTCCAATCTCCTACTATCTTACTTGATTTAGTGATATACACACCTTTGAGTCCTACTACTTAAATTTGATACACCGAGGTCCTCTCTTTCATCCTGGGCACTGTTTTCTTCAGCTTCTTGGACCATTTGCTCCTCTTCTCCATTTCTATCTCCCCTAAAGAGAAGCAGAAGGGAGCAAACAGTTATAATCTCCTATTTCAACTAACTGTTGATAAAATGTAATATTTTGTTTGCAATGAATTACCTTGAGCTGCTGGATTGAGGTTGATTTTTTAGAAAAAAAGAAACCTCTCACTCTATTAAATGTGGCATGGTCCGTGTCTGACATGTTTTTCCTGCCACCTGACTAGAGATGGATTTAAGTTTGTACCTAGATAGGAATTAATTAATTAATGTAAGATTTTTGACTTTTAAGACTTACCGTATATACTCGTGTATAAGCCGACCCGTGTATAAGCCGACCCCCCTACTTTTGCCCCCAAAACCTGGGAAAATCTATTGACTCGCGTATAAGCCGAGGGTGGACCCCAGCACAGGTTTACAGCCCCCAGCAGTGGTATACAGGCCCCAGCAGTATGATATACAGCAGCCCCCAGTGGTATATACAGCAGCTCCCAGTGGTATATACAGCAGCCACAGTGGTATATGCAGCAGCCCCCAGTGGTATATACAGCAGCCCCCAGTGGTATTGCAGCCCCTATATACAGCAGCCCCAGTGGTGTATACAGCAGCCCCAGTGGTATTGCAGCCCCTATATACAGCAGCCCCAGTGGTGTATACAGCAGCCCCTATATACAGCAGCCCCAGTGGTATTGCAGCCCCAGTGGTATTGCAGCCCCTATATACAGCAGCCCCAGTGGTGTATACAGCAGCCCCTATATACAGCAGCCCCAGTGGTATTGCAGCCCCAGTGGTGTATACAGCAGCCCCTATATACAGCAGCCCCAGTGGTAGTATACAGCAGCCCTAGTGGTATACAGCAGGCCCCCAGGGGTACATATAGCAGCCCCCAGGGGGTACCCAGCAGCCCCCTGGGGGTACCCAGCAGCCCCCAGGGGGTTTATACAGCAGCCCCCTGGGGGTACCCAGCAGCCCCCAGGGGGTTTATACAGCAGCCCCCTGGGGGTCCCCAGCAGCCCCCTGGGGGTACCCAACAGCCCCCAGGGGGTTTATACAGCAGCCCCCCCTGGGGGTCCCCAGCAGCCCCCAGGGGGTTTATACAGCAGCCCCCTGGGGGTACCCAGGAGCCCCCAGGGGGTTTATACAGCAGCCCCCCCTGGGGGTCCCCAGCAGCCCCCAGGGGGTTTATACAGCAGCCCCCTGGGGGTACCCAGCAGCCCCCAGGGGGTTTATACAGCAGCCCCCTGGGGGTACCCAGCAGCCCCCAGGGGGTTTATACAGCAGCCCCCTGGGGGTACCCAGCAGCCCCCAGGGGGTTTATACAGCAGCCCCCTGGGGGTACCCATCAACCCCCTGGGGGTACCCAGCAGCCCCCAGGGGGTATCCGCAGCCCCCAAATGCTGGCACTCGCTGGCAAGGGCCCCCCCCCGCTTCTCTTACCATTCCGGTCTTCTGATCCGTGCCGCTCCTCGGTGCTCCTCGCTGCTCCGTCCGTCCTCCTACATCCGGGATCCCCAGCCGTCACGCGATGATGTCATATGCCTGCGACGGCCGGAGATCCCGGATGTAGGAGGATGGACGGACGGAGCAGCGAGGAGCACCGAGGAGCGGCGCGGATCAGAAGACCGGAATGGTAATATAAGCGCCCTGGGGGGGGGCCCTTACAAGGGGGGACAGTGCCAGCATTTGGGGGCTATATGCACTGCTTCCCCCTGCGCTGATTGACAGGGGGAAGCAGTGCATATTTAATGACCGGCCCCACGTGACGGGGCCGCTCATACAGCAGCCTCCCCCCGCCTCCTGCAGCCTCCACAGCCCCGGGACACAGCCCCCACCTACATGTACCGTATATGACCCGTGTATAAGCCGAGGGGTAGACTTTTCAGCCCAAATTTTGGGCTGAAAAACTCGGCTTATACACGAGTATATACGGTACTTCTTCTGGTAGCGAAGAAGGTCGGTGGATACATTATAAATCTGTCTTCCTGTAGTCAATAAGAAGAATTTATCTGGACTGTGTTTTTTGGCCAGCACCCGTATCACTTTGTTTACAGTGGTTTAATGTCTACTTTAAAAAACAAAACAAAACAAAAAATTGTAAACCACTTAATAAAGATTGAGTTGAGCCCTTCAATATTAAGGTATGAAAATTTGAAAAAGACTGGTAGATAGAATATAAACTATAAGTGCAGAACATCTGTGATAAGGGAGAGCATATATATTACTACTGATAATGCATCTTAGAGGCTGCTGCAACATGCATTCTTGTTAAGAAAATGCACTATCCTGGACACCGATAGTATAATTTCGCATCCAGGATACTGCGGGGAAATAAGGGAAAGACTCCCCACACACCTGCCGGAGGATTTAGCACCAAGTTGTCCTGTAAAATCTGGTTAAAGGGAGGATCTACTGAAAGGGACTGAATGCCACTAATCCTACGGGTTGAAGTCATGACAACTAACCGTTCCCCCTCTAATTTGGAAGCTGTCATAGCAACAAGAAAATCTTACCATTTCTTCTTCTTCAGTAAGCACAAAACAGGCTACTTGGTGGGCAGCAGTCTTATGGGATTTAACTCTGACAATTATTAGCTGCTCATTATCATAGATGTGACGCATCCTCTATGTGCACTCGGAAACCTGTGAGTCAAGACATGGGAACGTTAGCTAGACATGTGGTTTTAAATCACAATAATGTGGAGTTGCTTGTTACTTACGGTCATGTTTCTGACAACTCCTGGTCTTTGCAAGTGCTTTAGTATGATTAATGCCTCAAGATAATTTAGTATCTCCAACTGATACACTTCATTTCGGCATCCTCTTTGGACATCCCTGATGGTTTGCAAAAAGTTGGCTTTGCAATGGTCAGGACTTCCCAACATTGCTGAGGTATTTTGTTCAATTTATGCAACTCCCGGTACCGAAGAGAAAGATTAGTAAATGTGATTGTTAGGTAAGGACTATTTTTAAGTCATGAGTGAAAAATCCTGGAGGGAGAGATAAATTAAAAAAAAATATGTATATTAATTGTGCATACTTTTTGCTGACAACGTCTTTTGCAACTCCCTAGGAAAATTTCTTCTGGATGTCCGCAGTCACATACTGGAAATACTTCATGGCCTTGAAGAGTTTTTCATTTTTATCGTTTAAACTGGTCGCAAACGGTATATAGTGTACAAATCTCCAGACGTTCTTAATGTACCGTAGTTGGTGACAGTTTGGTTGCACAGGCCAAGATCTTGCAACTTTTTGAAAAATAAATGGGTGTTTTCAATCTTTGTTGCAAAGTTGAGGTTCACACGACAATTCTTCATAAAATATAGAAACCTTGACACATCTTCAACAATTTGTATTTTTCCAACTTGCAATTGTTGTGCAAATGAGAGGAAAAACCTTTTATTATTGGATCAGACAAAGGATGGCAATTATAAAAACCTGCATCTTTCATTTTGATCCTCTTGTCCACAGTCCATTTCTGGCTTGGCATCCTACAAATTTGGAGGAAAGAACAGGTCAGACTGGAATCAAATTACAACTGTGTGTGTTTATTTATATATGTATTCATGAAAATATACAGTGGCATCCTGCCAATGGCAGCAGACTATGCGGCCACTATGAGTCCTGCGAGTCTGGGGTTCCCTGTGCCAATGCATTGACGGGGCCCTCACCCAGTGGCAGAATGTGGTAAACATTTGTGTGTCCCCAGGCCCGATTTCTGTGGACCCCGATGCTGACTGGCAGCAGCACTTTGCTGGCTACCTGCCCTTTAGAACACGCAGCATTCAGCAGTGGATGCTGTGTATAAAGTATATCTATGAGTAAAGCTAGGACGTGATCCTCTACTGTCCCACAGATGAAGATAGTAATGGCAGTGCATTTCAGTATGCCCCGCCAAAGCTGTGTGCCCCACAGAGCTGTGTGTTGCTAGGGCACTTTTTTGGCATCCTGTTTTATGGCTGCAATGGAAGGGAAATTTATGGGCTAAAATAGGAGAAAAATTTACTCTGTAAGGGCTGTAAAGTAGTGGGATATGCTATTAAGTGACCCAGATCAATTTTCTTGGTATTGTTTGCATATATATATGCATATATAATATGCAAGATGAGAGAAAGTTACACACACTAACTCACCTCGACCTGTCTTGATCTGTTTGGCTGGTATTTTCCTCACTTCCTCTGGTCTCTGAAACATCTGACAACAAAGCCGATCAACAACCAGAGGATGTAGTCTTCTACAGCTGCAAGATTTACCAATTCAGGATTTGATATGGCTGGGTGTGTCGATGTGCCAGTTGATGTAGATGGCTCCTCATCTTCAACAGTCCTGTAAATTTATAAAAATCCTTAGTAATAAAGTGAAGTACAAACTTGAGTAGGCCAGTGGTGTTGACAATTTTTTAAAGTGGCCTAAAAGCCAGGATGTGCTGAGAAATATGCAATGTTTGAGCAAGTGGTTAAAGTAAATTCCTTGTACGAATTTACACTGACATGTAGCCATTATGATCCTGCATGACGGGCTGCTCTTCCTTTGTGACGGGTGGCTCTTCCTCAAGGACGTTAGACATTTCCTCTTCGATAGGCAGCACTTCCTCCTCATTGGGCAGCTCTTGCTCACTGGCTGGCAGCTCATCCTGCACAGATGATGCCCCCTCATCTTCAACAATCCTGTAAATAAATACATGTGATTATTTGGGATTGTTCAGAACATAAATGCAAACCTATAAAGCTTATACAAGTATGAACATCAGTATTCAAAGCATAATGGCCACTTTACATGCGGCAACAGGAAGATAGAAAACGGCAGATGTCGGAGACAATTGTACCTTTTACCTTCAAAACACCTTGCAGATACCTGAATTACACGCAGCCACTTCAAGGTGTTTTGAAGGTAAAAGGTACAATTGTCTCCGACACCTGCCGTTTTCTATCTTCCTGTTGCCGCGTGTAAAGTGGCCATAAGATGTTAGTGGTGCATACCTGGTCATAGTTGATTTCTAAGGTATGATAAATCCTCTGTTATCCAGGAAGGAGATAAGATCGTCCTTTGTAGTGACCTCTGGAATCTTGTCATAAGGGATAAATGTTCCTTTTGTTGCAATTGTTATTAGCGTGTTCTTAGATGCTGTACAGATGAGAAGGATGCACTAGTGAAAGAGTCTAAGGCATTGTCGTATAAAATGCTGTGGCAGTTGAGTAAATGTTTTGTAACATACTGGACATGTCTTTGGCATCCTGAAGCCACTGTAAAAAAGAAAAATGTAAGATTAGGAACAATATCACTGAGAATCCAGCTTGTCCACCCACTAACATCAACCAGCATTTGTTTTTGGTTTCAGCAGGACAATTGGATTGCACAAATCTGATTTATTTAAAAAAAATAAAAATAAAAAAGAAATTAGAAGTACACAGCTCATGAGACTCTTACTTCCTAAAAGGCACATCTCATCATTGCAATATATATATTTTTTTAAAGATGAAGGCTGGCTCTTGTGTATATTTTGACCAACAGCCAGCCCTCATCGCAAAGTTTCTCTTGAGAGCTGGCTATTGGGCAAATTTAAGCTCCAATAGCCAGCCCTCATTCTTGGTCAAGACCGGACAAATACATACATGATTTTTTAAGGAGTAATTGTACATACAGTTTTAGCGCAAGTCAATGCGTTTTTGTCCCATACTACACAAATTGTGGCAATATTGTGGCAATAACACATGCGGTTTTTACCATACGCATGTTCCTAGATCTTAAGCAAATCTAATGTTTTGCAAAAATTATGTAGATTGAAAAAATACTGTTGAAAAAATGCATGTGGTGCTGATCATGCAAATGCTTATACAGTGTTGCACATGGCCGGCACTCATTTTTCAGTCAAAACGGAAAAACGAGAGTGCGAGCAAGTGCATATACGGTTTAAAGCCTTTTTACTGCAAACATTGAAAGATACAGAAAGACCGTGTCAAAAACATAAACACTTTCTGCGACTGAGCCTGAACCACTGCAAGCCTTAACATAATTTTAAAATACACTTTCACAGAACAATCCTGCCCCACCCCCCTACCACAGTACTACAAGTGTTGTGAATTCTGCTTGTGGGCTCCATCCAGTGGTTGTGGCTGGTAATGCAGTTGATCCTCTTTGGCAGTCTTGATCAGGTGATTTGGATAATTGGAATTTAGACTGGGGAATTTAGGTTTGCAGGATTTCCTCAGTTCTTGCCAGTTGTCAATTGTTCCTGGAGGTGTTTCACCTCTTCCTGGTCTCTTCCTGCCCTGCTGCAAAACTTCCAAGCTAAGTGAATGGTTTTGTTTTCTTGTGGCACACAAGCTGTGTGGTTGTTTTGGAATTGTCTATTTTTGCTCAGAGTTGTGGTTTTTGTGGATATTTGGTCTGCATGTCTGTCTTAAATTTTAGGAAGAAAACCTGCTCTCTGTTAGGAAATTAAGTGCTAGTCATTGGTTGTTGGATTGTACAGCTTTTGATTGTGTCATCATGGTTGGATTCACAGGAGTTCTGCAGATTTAGAGGGCGCCGAGTCCTGAGTAGACTCGGGTATTTTTGTATTATCTGCTGTGGATATTTTTGAAAGGATTTTTATCCTGACTGCAATAGTATTCTGTCCTGTCTTTACCTATCTAGCTAAAGTCTCCTCCTTTGCTAAATTCTGTTTTCTGCCTGAGTGTGTCTTTTCCTCTCTTACTCACAGTCAATATTTGTACGGGGCTTTCTATCCTTTGGGGGTTCTGCTCTGAGGCAAGATAGAATTCCTGTTTCTATCTTTAGGGGTAGCTAGTTCTCCGGCCGTGTTGAGGTGTCTAGGGTATGGTTAGTCACATCCCACGGCTACTTCTAGTAGTGGTGTTAGGTCAGGAACTGCGGTCAGTAAAGGTACCACTTACTCCTGTGAAAGATATGATCCGGTGCTCTTGGAGCCGCATGAATAACATGAAAGCTATAAAATTTGCACAGGTCACAGAGAGGACATCAGATAATGCTGAAGTATAGTTAGGCACCTGATTCCAGTTACAAGCTGTTGAGATTCACTCTGGCTTTTCCACAAAACCAGTGGTAACCAATCTAAGATTGTGTAACAGCTTCTGCTGATAATCCTGCATGTGTGCTATGGCAGGAATTATTTCACCAAATTTACTCTTGTACCAGGGATCTAAGAGTGTGGCAGCTCAGTAGTCAGTATTACTTCTAATTCGGACAATCCGAGGGTCATGTTGCAGGTAGTGCAGCAAGAAGGCGCTCATGGGTCTTGCGCATCCAGGAGGACCAAGTCCTTGTTGTGTTGGCGGCGGCAAGGTGAGAATCATGGTTCCTTCCTCTGCCCTCTCCCCCCAACCTCGCACAACAGCAGATGAGGGAGATCTTGATCACATTTCTGAGTCTTCCATGTCCATCGCCTGTTCGTCCTCCATTTCTTCCTGGGCTCCTTCACCTTCCTCAACAGTTTGGCTGCTACCATGCGCCCTCGTTAATCCCTCTCCCACGCTTGCCGTCTTGGTGCTGCTGACCGTGAGGACCTTGGTGATCTTGTTATCCCTTCTGCATAGGACTCCTCCTGTACTTCTTCCACCTCCTCTTGTCCCACCACCTGACTCCGAATACTGTTTATTCCGGTCATCTACATGCTAGAGCGCACTCTAGTCATGCTGATAATGGCATTGTCAGCGCTAAACATCTTTTTCGCCATTTCAAAACTGTGCAGAAGGGTGCATAGGTCCTTGATCTGATACCACTCCAGCAGCGTGCTCTGCCCCACCTCTGGATCTTGTTGGCCCAGGCTATACATCATAACATATTGCATCAGGGCTTGGTGGTGCTGCCACATGTGCAGAGTGGAATTCGAGCATGTCAGCACATCGCATTTCAGCCAGTGAATCGGCAGGCCAAAAGACTTCTGGAGCGATGCAAGTTGTTGAGCTGCAGGATGCGAAACGCCGAAAGTGAGCACACAGTGACTGTGCCCTCTGCAGAAACCCATATAGGCCGGGATAGTGTGTTGAACCTGGTTGTCCAGCAATTTTTAACACGTGAGCCATACAAGGCACGTGTGTCACATTGCCCCGGCGAAGGGCCGCACCCAGGTTTGCAGAATTGTCGCACACGGCCTTCCCAGACTGCAGGTTTAGTAGAGACAACCGTTGCTGAAACTCAGTCTCCAGAGCTGACCACAACTCTTCAGCTGTGTACCTTGAAATGTCTGGGAAATGTGAGTCGAACACCGCCTGATGGCATTGAGCCCTGCTGCCAGCATAGTAAGGAGGTGTGCTGGTTTCCTTGTGCGCAGTTACAACACAGATGGCATTACCAGACAGGCTTTGGGTGCAGCTGGAGGACTGAGATGAGGTTGAGGAGGCAGAAGCAGTGGAGGAATTGCTGCGTACCGAGGATTGACGCACAATTAGTGGGGACGGCAAGACATTTACAGCAGACCCTTCTCCAGCTCTCACCATAGTTACCCAGTGTCCAGTCAGCAACATATAACACCCCTGTCCATGCTTACTGGTCCAAGTGTCTGTGTGACAGGGTGCATTTCACCACAGAATTTCTCAAGAAAGCAGTGATGTTGTCTGCGACATGCTGGTATAGCGCAGGCACACCTTTCTTGGAGAAGTAGTGGCGACTGGGCATCTGGTACTGGGGCACTGCGACGGACATGAGATCTCTAAAATCCTCTGTGTCTACCAGGCAGAAAGGCAGCATTTCTGTAGCCAACAGCTTGCAGATGGTAACATTCAACTGTTTAGCTTTGTCATGGCTAGGAGGAAATGGTCTTTTACTTGTCCACATCAGAGAGACGGAGGGCTGGCTGCTGTGCTGAGACGGGGTTGAGTAGGGTGTCCCTGACAAACTGCTGGTCTGTGAGGAAATTCCAGGCAGATATATAATGTTGTCTTCATTCAAAGGTGGTGCTCTCGATGTCTGAGAGAGCTCAACACTAGCAGCATTATCCACTTAAAAAAAAAAGTGAAGACCTGGCAATCACACTGCCTGTTGCAGGTAGAGGTGGAAGGTCTGCGTCCAAAAGCATGTGTGACAGCTGTCCAACTCCCCACAGTCACAGAGGATGAAGAGCATGCGGATGCACTTGATGGGTGATGGGGCAGAAAGTGTTTGGCCCACCCTGCTAGCCCGCATTGTAGCACAGTGAGTTTCCCACTGCGACTTATGCTTCATGCATGAACCGTCACATGGATATGAAGTACTCAAACTATTGTATTTGGCCTCTACTCAGAGATTGGTGACAAATCTTGCAGATGACATGAGTTGGGTGATCCTTGGCGATGTCAAAAAAGGCCCTGACTAGGCAAGGCTTAGAGCTCATGCGACCTGCAGAGCCACCACGACTTCTACTCAGAGGCAGAGTTATGGCTGCGGATGCTGTTGTTAACGTGCTTCCAGTACTCTCTCTGTCCAGATAGGCGCAACCTAACCTCGTCGTCACTATCATCCTCCTGCACCTCCTCTGCTGACCTCATCGACTGGCTGACGATGAGGTTGGAGATCCCACTTACTGTCAACCTACAATCACCCTGTGTGTTCTCACACCCCTCGTCCTCACAGAGAACCTCTTTCTGCCCTGACCGAAAAGTTAAGTTGTCGGTCCAATCAGGTATCTGAGTATCATCAGCATCTTCCTCATTGTCTCCACCAAGAGGAGTTACAGTTTGGGAATGAGGGTCTACATTTTGCTCAGAACCTTCTTCATCTGAGCCTGCATCCGACTCACAAAGCTTCTGGGCATCAGTGCAGGTCATTTCCTACGCTGGACTCACTGCAGCTTTGGAGCAGACCTCTGATTTCCTGCCTATAGTTTGACTAAACAGCACTGCAGACTCAACCATCTCTGTTACCCCATACTCAGTAGGGCGGCTGGTGACTTGGGAGATGGGCGGAAGCAAGTGTGATTGGGGTGACACCTCAGAGGACTGGAGGGATTGGGATGTTGAAGTTAAGGTGGAGGAGAGGCCACTTGATGGAGCACTTGAGATCCATTCAAGCACCTGCTGTTTTTGTGCCTCATCTACAATAGGTATCGATGGTCATGGCCGTAAGAAAGGGATCATATCAGATTGTCCACGGAAAGAAGTAGACATCTTACTTTGGCTGGAAGATGGTCTTTCTTCAGCAGACGTTACTGTTGCTTTACCACCTACCCCACAGACACGACCCTTTTTGCCCTTTCCACCATGCTGATTCCTCTTTCCACCAGCAGCAGGCATTTTGCTACTCATTTTGTATGTGACCAAATTGGCAACTGTGCAGTTGTTGGGATGAAAATCGAGCAGAGATTAGTGGTCAAACAGTGGTACTAGACCCAAACTAATAGCTAGGCCTAGACAGGCGGTGCAGCTTGGTTCACAAGTTGGCTACACCACTGTCTACCAGACACTGCTACTAGCCCAAAAAAATTGCCTGAACTAACTGCAGTAAAAATTTGGCTACTGGATAGACAGGCAGTGTAGCTTTCTTCACAGCAGTGCTACACTACCTGCCCTAAAGGATGACCTGAGCTAGATTTGGCCAGATGCTGTGAAAAACACTTGCACAGCACTGGCATACACCTGGCTGGCAAAAACTAATAGGAACTACTCTAACATAGCCCTCAAAAGGGCTGATATTTACAGCTAATCCCTACTCCCTAAACCTATCTGTCTATCTAACTTGAGATTCGCTCACTATCTATCTAACTAACACTTTATAGCGCTCACAGCAGCAGTAGCGGTGCCTGACTAACACACAACTGCAGCACTGGGGAAATGGTGGCGATGGGGAAAATGGCTGGGACCTATAGGGCAAGGATATGTGACATACACAGCCAATGACACATGTCCTTGCTTGTGTGCAAAAAATGTACTTTACTGTGTGTGTCATTGGCTGACAGCCTGCACCGCCCCACTGTATATGTGGTTAGGAGAAAAAAAAATTGAGATCGGCATTATTTCTGCAGCACCGATCTAAACCCCTTCTTCTCCCCCCCCCTTCCCCCCGCACACTATACACTGAAACTGGCTTTTGACAGTAATACTGTTAATGAATGTTAATATCCAGTTACGCTTTTGGTCAATGAACCGTTATCGAACATAAACTCGAACTGCCGAATTTGAAGCTATTTGTTCGCATTCGTCGAATGACTCGAACATCACCCAAAACAGGTCGAATTTGAAATTGGCAAACATTTCGAATCGAACACTGTTCGTCTCTAATTATACATACAAATATTTATTGATTATCAGAACAGTTTAAAATACAGGGTGGGCCATCTATATGGATCCACCTAAATAAAATGGGAATGGTCTGTGATATCAACTTCCTGTTTGTGGCACATTAGTATATGGGAGGGAGAAAACTTTTCCAGTTGGGTGGTGACCATGGTAGCCATTTTGAAGTTGGCCATTTTGGATCCAACTTTATTTTTTTCAATGGGAAGAGGGTCATGTGACACATCAAACATATTGAGAATTTATAAGAAGAACGATGGTGTGCTTGGTTTTAATTGAAATAACTCATGAAAGAATAAAGTTTAAGTTGATATCATCATTCATTCCCATTTTATTTAGGTGTAATCCATATAAATAGCCCACCCGGGAAATTGGGCCATTTATATTTTTTATATTGCCTTTAGTCTCTGCCTCCATCATAATGCTGCCACATTCCCAAAAAGTGCCAGACTCTGTGGCACTGGGGGCGGAAGACGTCTCCCCCTCATATGCTCTCCCTCCGTGCACTCTCTATCCCCTGTGCTGTCTCTCTCCCCCTTATGTTCATTTCTCCTTTCTGTGCTCTCACCTCTAAGCTGTCTCTCCTTAGTGCACTGTCTCTCCTTAGTGCACTGTCTCTCCCCCTTGTGCTGTCCTATTCGTTAATGAGATCTCTGCTTTGCGTTGTCTCCCCCCTGTGTGCTTTCTCTGCCCCAGTGTGCTATTTCTACCTCCTGTGCACTCTCTGTGCCTAAATATGTGCTCTCTGAGCCCCCCCTGTGGTGTCCAAAGATGGTGGCGGTGTAAGTGCGCATGCGTGCACTAGATCACACAGTCGCCATCTTTGTATACCAGGTGTCCCAAGATAGCAGCCACTTGAGTAAGTGCGCATGGACACCGGGTATACGCATGCACACTTACTCTAGCGGTGATGTGTCAGCGGCAGCACCTCTGGGGGACAACAGCTGCAGTTTTAGGTGTCGGCAGTTGGGGGTGACTGTGGCGCCACTGGCAGTATTGCGCAATGTGCCAGTACCACGAGTGGGTGCCATATTTGTACACCCATCACTTGAGTGTGCAAATATGGTGGAGGCGCTGGAAGTGACAGACAGGTCAGTGCAATTATGTAACTTCCCACCTGAGTGCACTCTCTGCCCTCTGTGCACTCTCTCTGCACCCCTGTGTGCCCACCCCTCCCTCTTTGCGCACTCTTTACCTCTTTGTGCACTCTCTATGCCCCGCTGTGTGCTCTCTCTCCCCTTGAGCACTCCATCTTCCCTCGTGCGCTCTCTGGGTGGTGTGGTGCCCAAGTGTCCAAAGATGAAAAGTAATGAGTTTGGGTAGCACAGTCGTGCGATCCACCAGTCACATGCTAAGTTTCAGCTATTTCAGAGGAAAAGAACAGACAGCATGTATGACCGGGATCAGGGAGAATCGAGCGTGCTGTGCAGCCTGCATATTGGATAATGAGGTCAATGGTAACTATATAATGGGGCTGAGGTTATACTGAATTGGTACACCTTTGAACCTTTGCTTATACCAAGTTTATTTCTACTTTTTCATTTACAGGGCTCAGCTTGGTTTTTTCCCTAAACTAGACAGCTAAAATCTTCAATAGCTACAGGGTTGTGTTGCAGTCTCTTTGCACACATTTGCAATTTTGCACGTACTTCAGCAAGGAGAAAGTAATTCCTCTTTGCTGCAGCAATTTTATGGTCATCTTCTGTTGCTGATAGCCCTTAGTGATTAATAAATTTGTTCTTCATATACTGCTTTAGGATCTAAGGTTTGAATTGTCTGATTTGAGTTTGCAAATGGGGGCAACATCATCCTGTTAATATCACTGTTTGACACAGTCTGTGGTTGTGACTCACTGAGAACCAGTAGTATTTTCTAATAGGGGGAATGAACTTAAACTAGCTCAGCTCAGATCTATGATATAAATCTTCCATTGGTAATTGCTGAAATTGTGATGAATTCTTTTGCTGTGCCACTATCTGACAATTATTCTATGCTTGCAATTGTTATGTTTTTTGATGATATTGTCATAACAGGTGATACTTGGTGTGAAAAAAAGGGGTAATACACCAATACCACCAAATACATATATATGGATAATGAGTAACCAAGAATTAATGCAGGGTGACAGCCTTATTTAAAAGGTGACAACACCAATAAACTGTTTTTAAATGTTTTGTCTGTTCCTGTATATATCGTGGTTCCCCGAAAATAGGGCACCCCCCGAAAGTAAAGCATGCTTGGGAGGGCGCCCTACTTCCTAATATAAGGCACTACCCCCCCCCCACCCATTATAAGGCGTATCTCCTCAGCATTCCACCAATCACAAGACCGGGGCATGCATCTGTGTCTCGCTCCCCACTGTCTGGGCCCGCCACTCAATACCGCTGTTCTGCCGCGCTCACAGCCCTGGAGCGCAGCCATGAATCACAGCTCTGGAGCTTCTGCCGGTGTCTGGCCATGAGCCCTGAGCCAATTACAGCGCAGGAAACATGGGCCAGCTGACGTCAGTAGCCTCTGATTGTTTCTGGGCTGTGATTGGCCCAGGGCTCCTGCACTGTGCAATTTCTTTCCTCTGCAGTGCTGCTTTGGTGGTGCAAAAAAAGAAGTACGGTAAGAAAGTGAAAGTGTGTGAGTGTACACACGAGAGGCTGCAGTGGGATACGGTACTGGGATGGGAGGCTGCCTCAGTGGGATACATTTTTTTTTTGGGGTTAATATGACACCCCCCGAAAATAAGACTTGGCGCACATTTTGGAGCAAAAAATAATATAAGACATGTACGTGTTTCTCCGAAAATAAAACACAATTTTTTTTTAATAATAATAATAGTGATTAAAATTTTAAGTGGCCAAAGATGGAGACAACCTGAGTAAGTTGGCATGCATATATCTGCCGCATGCATGCGCAAATACTCAGGCCACCGCCATCTTTGGACACCCAAGTATTAAATTCAAGTGTACAGGTTAATTGTTTTCCTGGGATATATTTCCGCTAATGGAATACTTTAACTCAAAATGTGAATAATAAAGTATTCACAGATAAGTAGACATCAAAAATCTCAGGTACAGTATTGTTTGTATAACTATTTAGCATCGGCTTGACTTGCAAGTTCCGTCATTTTCTTTTCTTTTCAAAATTCTTTTTATGAAAGAGAAAACAAACATTACAAGGTATACTGTCACATATAGAATACAAGCCTTACTTTCATTACAAAATAAGATGTGCTTAATTGGGCGGTTTTGAACAGTAGAATCATAACAAGTGATATAAAGAATGGGGACCACACTGATATATTATCACGATCTCCATCAATCAGAACAGACCGCTTTTGGTACTAAATACAAGTCTAATCACTAGAGCAAAGTTAGGTATGAGCGAGTACTAAAATATTCGGACTCTCTAGAGTCCCAAATTCATTGTTTATAAGCCTGTGATAAAAAGACCTAAACTGTAAATGAAAACCGGATTCTCCCGGATTGTCCTGGTCCGGTGCAATCCGGTCCCATAGAGTCCCATGTTAGGTGTCGCCGGATTTTCCCAAAAAGGGGCAATCCGGGACAATCCGGTTTAATGACCAATTCTAAAAATAGGTCAAAACTGGATTCACCCGGTCCGGTGCAATCCGGCTAACATTAACATGAGGATGTATGGTGCCGGATTGCACCGGCTTTAATGTAAAAATTGGACCGGTTCCCAGAATGCAATTCCAGGCTGTGGCTGCGCTGCAGAACAATCTGAGCACTTCGCACCCTCCCTCCCAACGCCATTTTGGGAAAACTCTGAGAGTCACATCAGGACTGGAGCCATTTTACTGGATGTAGCTCATCTTTAGTGCATCAGCTAATTAAGGTGAGTGCAAATTCATAACTGTCCTGTCATACTCATTGCATCATCTGTCCATTTTAAACATAGTCTGCATGGCTATGTGCATGACGTGCTTGCAGCATGCACATGCGTGTACGTTACCATGCATGGACATGTGCCTGATGTGCTTTCAGCACGCACATGCGTGTATGTGAACATGCATGGCCATGTGCATGCTGTTCATGCCGCAGGCTCAGGCGTCGAAGTATGCATCCATGCTCCTGTACATCATTCAATAGCTGCATGTGTTATGGCAATAAATAGTTAATAACTTATATAACTCTTATTGAAGTCATTCAGAAATCTCCCAGTGTGCAGACTGCAGCATCTCTCATCCTCCCCCTCCTCCTTCGGGATTCCTCTGTCTCAGATTTTATATAATGTTTTGAGATAGATGTAGCAAAAAATGTAGATGCACAATCTTGAGAGACAGTACTACCACGCATCTGGCTTTTCAACAATGGCAGCAAATTACACCATAGGATGCCTAGTCTGTGCCTGGTGTAACCTAGGAAAAACAGAGAAAACTCCATAGAAGTGTACACCTAGACCCTTACTTCCAACGCATACAGATTGACCACATTCAGATGCCATCCTCAGGAGGATTTGAATATGCACTGGTAGTCGTGGATATATTCTCTGGAAGGCCAGAAGCTTTCCCTGTGAAGAACCAATCTGCTAAAACCACTGCAAATAAACTCCTCTCAGAGATGGTGTGCAGATATGGGGTCCCAGAAACCATAGAGAGTGACCAAAGAGATATGGCAGGCCCTGGCGACAGAGTTAGCTCTTCATACTCCATATCATCTCAAAAATTCAGGAAGGATCGAGAGAGGAAATGGGGTATTAAAGGCAAAAATGCTGAAAGCAGGGCAGGAAACGGGGAAGCCATGGCATGAAAGTCTTCCCCTCACATTGTTCAGTGTCAGACACACCCCAGCTAGTGCAACTAAGCTAAGTCCCTATGAAATTCTGTTTGTAAGTGCCCCCAGACTAGGGTTGTATTTCCCCCAACAGTTGACCCTACAGTATGACAGTTTGACTAAGTCTGTTACCGAATTAACAAAGCACTTAACTAAAATGCATTCTCGAGTTTTTTTCCTCTCTCCCAGATCCTCAAAACCTGGAAGGAACCCATCAGATCCAGCCAGGAGATTAAGTTCTCATGAAAAGGTTCAGCAGACGAGCCCTCGAGCCCAGATACAACGGCCCCTTCCAAGTCCTGCTGGTCACGGCTGTGAAGGTTGAAGGAAGGCCTACATGGATCCACGCATCCCACTGCAAGAAGGCACCAGATCCAGAAGCCAAAAATAGTTGTTTTGCTCCTTAATCCTGATATACACACTCAGTATAAAGCAGGGGGGAGCAGGTCACAAGAGAATATGGGAGATCATATGGGAGGTCATGTTAGTACCACAGCTACAAGGATTACATATCAGTTTGACTTCTACACCATAGTAAACAGATGCACACGCACGACATCTACAACAGCTATAGGTAATATGGGGGATATAGACCAGTCTAGGCAAAAGAACGCAAAGATACATGGGGTAGAAGCCTGCCAGACCACTTATGGATGCCACCCACGTGTGAGGCTGTCATCTTAATTGTCTGCTGCCAAATTGGATGCTTTGTCTGGGTGTGTGCACGTCACCGAAAAAGAACTACGCTGACACACTAGTCAATGTAGAGCTTAATGACAAAGACCTTTTATTAATTGAGGAAAAGCAGTTTTATACTCCTCATTAAAGGGTAATTTCTTAAGGGTGGTTCTAGGTAATTGCATCATTTTATGCTGAATATACATTTTATTCTGAAAAACATTCAATTATATTCTGTGTGTTTAAACTAGCCTTGAAGTCGCACAGTACATTCAGAACAATTTGACAAGAGCTTCAGTGTCAAAAACATATGAAATCATCTGAGCCACAGAAAACCCAAAGGTGGGAGGGAAGAAGGAGAGAGAGCTTAGCTAAGGGATAAAGCAAGGTCAAGGCTTTTTCCTTACAACCAGGCCTCGAGCCTGAAAGATTTGATTTCTGAATGACTATATACTAATATAAATTATTAACTATTTATTGCCATAACATTCCCCCCTTTGGAGACATTCAAAATCTTACCCAAAATCTTTGCCCTAGGTGACAGAGAAGGAAAGGTAGAGGAGGGGAAAGGAGTCTTCACCAATATTGAGACAACCATAACATCTAACTATAATGACAATTGTAACGTCTTTGTAATTGTTCTTTCCGCACCCTAAACTGTTATCTAAGATGATGTCTCACCTCTCTATTTAACACTACATGAAATACATAAATACTCAAAAAAGACGAAATAACCGCACTCACCGGCTTTTGATCTTTGCTTTATTCACAGTCCATATCCATAAAAGGTGGCCATGATGAGCAGGGAGGGGAGTGCAGGGGAGGCGGACGACGGTACACCGTTTCGCGGTCGTGCACCGCTTCTACGGGTCCTCTACGGCGTCTGTCATGTCCGGATTTTAACACACCCGGGCATGGCGTCACTACCGCACGTAGTACAGAAAATGTGCAACAAATTAAAACACAAAATCTTAGTTACATACTGATGTACAATGTAATACTTACATAGAGAACCACTTCTTATCTTAGAACTGCCTTTTATGTTGTTTTGACACAACCCCAGGCATTACCCAGTGTCTATATCTTACTGGCTTACGCGAGTGTCTTATCCCGTAAGTAACTACCGTATACCATATATTAGAAGGGTAATTTATAGCCACTGCCGTAATGCACCTAATATCCACACCGTTCTCATGTCGGTAGCAGGTGAATCCAGGCAAACATGTTTTTACTCTAACCTGGCTCGAGACAGAGAACAAAAAGCATACTAGTATTATGATATACCAGAACTGAACAACCTGATTTTTATCAGCTAAAATCTATCGTACTTTAGTTTGTTCAGGATAATAGGTTTATGTGTTGCTGCAAAGAGCGTTACCTTATTGTTCCGCCCAAATCATAACTACTATACAATAACTGACCTCATACCACGTTATGACCTTATTATGCCTACACTAATTATAACTGTGGGACAAAAAGGTCAAATTATCTTGCTTAGGGAAGGAAGTCCTCTACTCTATAAGAAGACGGCCAGGTCATTTTTGTCATTTAAACCCAGGGGACCACAGGCATTCACCTCTATAATCCATCTACTTTCCTTTCTCAAGAGTGATTTATGTGTGTCCCCGCCACGATTAGACGGTTCAACATGTTCAAGCCCAACAAAAGTTAACACGTCAGCATTGCCCCCATGTTCTTTATGTACATGCTTTATCAACTTAGGACTCCCAATCCCCGTGGTTATAGACTTGTGATGTTCCTTAAACCTTTTAACCATTTCTCTTATTGTTTTCCCAATGTAATATCGTCGGCAGGGACAGAAAATAGCATAGACTACCCAAGAGGTTTTGCAGCTTATAAATGAGGTTACATTATGAAGTTTATCGCCTATTCTGATAGGATTATTAATTTCATGGTTCTTACAGAAACGGCAGTTCCTGCATTTAAAATTTCCCTTAGGTCTTCTTATATCTAACCAGGTCTTTTCTTTTTGAATACCTATTCTATTCCTAACCAGAATATCTTTAAGATTGCTGCATCTTCTATAGGAGAGTATAGGTTCTCCTATCCCAGCCATATTAAGGTCTCTATCTCTTTCAAGCACATGCCAATATTTTTTTATGGCTCCAGAGATCTTATGATACATAGGGCCATACTTGAAGGAAAAAACGAAACGTTTATTCTTACTTTCATACCTTTTCCTTTGATGTTGAACCCCATTCATCGCTCTCTCTCTAGTTTCCTTTATCAAGGTTTTAGGGTAGCCTCTTTCTTTAAGGTTTATCTTTAGATTATTCAGTTGTTCCTCACAGATCTCCTGAGTATTATTCATTTTTTTAATTCTAAGGAACTGGCTGTAAGGCAAAGCTTTTTTGGTGTGATAAGGGTGGGCACTTTGATAGTGTAGTAGTGTGTTGGATGACGTAGGTTTTTTGTACAAGGACCTAACCAAGGTGCCCTCACTCAAGTTTAATTTGATATCAAGAAATTCTAGACTTTTATCTCCATACACTGCAGTGAATACCATGTTGTAATTATTGGAATTAATAAACGACAGGAAGGTGCTTTTGTTCTCTGTCTCGAGCCAGGTTAGAGTAAAAGCATGTTTGCCTGGATTCACCTGCTACCGACATGAGAACGGTGTGGATATTAGGTGCATTACGGCAGTGGCTATAAATTACCCTTCTAATATATGGTATACGGTAGTTACTTACGGGATAAGACACTCGCGTAAGCCAGTAAGATATAGACACTGGGTAATGCCTGGGGTTGTGTCAAAACAACATAAAAGGCAGTTCTAAGATAAGAAGTGGTTCTCTATGTAAGTATTACATTGTACATCAGTATGTAACTAAGATTTTGTGTTTTAATTTGTTGCACATTTTCTGTACTACGTGCGGTAGTGACGCCATGCCCGGGTGTGTTAAAATCCGGACATGACGACAGACGCCGTAGAGGACCCGTAGAAGCGGTGCACGACCGCGAAACGGTGTACCGTCGTCCGCCTCCCCTGCACTCCCCTCCCTGCTCATCATGGCCACCTTTTATGGATATGGACTGTGAATAAAGCAAAGATCAAAAGCCGGTGAGTGCGGTTATTTCGTCTTTTTTGAACATTTATGAAATTTGTTTACGCCAGCACCGCAAGGCTGTACTCTGGACGTTAGCCACATAAATGTGGCACAGGCTTGGTCTCAGTTGTATGTGAGTGCCCAGTACCTTCTGCTCATTGAATTTATTGGACTTTTTTTCTTGACTGTGAGCACAACTACAGATACCGCATAGCCTGTGATTATACTCCGCACAATGGAGTCGGGGTCCGAAAGAGAGACCGCAAACGCCAGTGGTGATCTATTAACTTCAATTGTGGCAGGGAGGATGGATGCAGAGAGGTTCTTTGTGGAATGTAATACTGATGAAGTATCCACTTTCTTAAGTACAAAAAGTCTAGAACTACGTATACAGAACCTGGCAGAGCGAGAGATTAAGGCTTTTTGGACCATACAGTCCTTGAAAGGATATGTTGCTTGCAAAAGGGTCCCAAGAGGACTTCGACTGACTAAATCCATGGCTTTTGGGAAGGAGGATCCCGCTTTTGTAAAGAACTGGCAGGACTTGCTGGAAGCTAGCTCTAATAGCCTTTTACAGCTGGTATTGCAACAAAATATAAAGGAGCATGACAAGATTAACGTACAATTAAGATTATTGAGAACTGAACTGGAATCAAGATACAAAAATAAACATGAATGGAGTGCTTTTTTGAAAAAGCTTGATAAGAAATTGATTCCCTTACAAGTTACTATCAAAGAGAATAAAAGAGAAAAATTTATAAGGGATAAACAAGATTATGATTCCGGTGAAGTTTTCACATGGGGAAGACCACTTAATGCTACTCCCTTTAAAAATAAAAATAAAAAAAAGAAGAAAAAACCTAATTCAGGCTCCACAGGTACACCAAATAATCCTAAAAATCCTAACTTTCCTCCAAAATCCCCGTACACCCCAAGCGGAGGAGGGGGAAGAGGAGGTAATAATAATAAGAAGAAAAAGAAAAAGAAAAACAGGAAAGACTATGTGAGTTCAAGTGAGAGTGAAACAAGTGATAATTCGAGTGACACTAATGAAAGACCCCTCAAAAAGCCGAATAGAATGAATAATAATACTTCAGAAAGAGACCCTTTAGAAGAAGAACTAGAAGGGGGAGAGGAAAACGGAGAAGGACCCTCATACGGGAAGAGAAAGACGGTCTCGTGGAGGGACTGAGTTCCACTAAAGATAGCCAGATAAAAATTTTCAACCTCACGGAGAAATTAATAACGGAGGACATGACTACCCTGCTAAAAAAGGGTCTGAATTTTTGTGTGGAAGAGCCGTTCAATTATACAGACTTTAGGATTGATATGTATAAGGCTACAAGAAAAATACACCTGTTTAAACATTTTTCATGTGGGAAAAATGAGAAAGATAGAAAAATAAATGTTAATGGTGATATGATGAAGCAAATTAAAATAGGGGCTTTGGGTTTTTTTGCTGATGAAAAATCGTTAAGAGAAGTAAGGGACGAGACAGCTTTACTCTTAGATATTGATCCAGCGGAAATGGATGTAAAGATAGATGATACTAATGAGTGTTTCTTTTCAGGAGGAGTTAAGTCTAGTTTCTACCCCCCTGTTTCACCTGGAAACAGTGTGGATCTTTTTGAAGAAATGGTATGTAGGGAGGTGGAAGCCCTGATTTACCCTAAACCCAAAGTAAATCTGTCTACAAATGAAAAAATTGCTTTAGATACCATCAAAAAATGGGAGGATGTCCTTGTTAAAAAAGCAGACAAAGGGGGCGGGGTAGTCTTGGTAAAGAAGGAGGATTATATTAGGGAATCTATGAGGCAACTGAACTCTCCTGAGACTTATGTAAAGCTGCCAAGTGATCCTACCCATAAGTATAATAACGATTTGAGAAATTTGTTGAGGAAATATGTTATCAATAATACTATCAACAAAAAATTGGCTGAAAAATTAATTTTTGATTTTCCTAACAAACCTTATTGGTACTGTTTACCCAAAGTGCACAAATCGGTCACCGACCCACCCGGGCGCCCTATTGTGTCCGGAATTGGGTCGGTGACTGAACCCCTTTCTCAGTACTTGGATTGGGTACTGAGACCTTTACTAAAAAGAATACCAGCCTATGTGAAGGATTCAGGTGATTTTGTAGCCTGCATAGACAGTTTTGAATGGCAATCCGGGTATAGTATGGCATCCATAGACGTGGAGAGCCTCTATACCCGGATTCCACAGAACCTGGCCGTTTCAATAATCCGTGACATTTTACAAACAGAGGATCAGGACAGTCTTATGGTTGACTTCATTTGTGAGTCTCTGTACTTCATTTTGACTCACAATGCGTTTACCTTTAATGAGACCTGGTTCAGACAGATCTCTGGCACAGCCATGGGGACCCCTGTTTCCTGTACATTAGCTAATTTGTTTCTAGCCCACTTGGAAGATCACCTCATTTATAGCAACACCAATCCATACCTGAAGTATATTAAACTATTTACCAGATATGTAGACGATATCTTTATCGTGTGGGAAGGTGATGAGAAAGATTTCTCCACCTTCCTGTCGTTTATTAATTCCAATAATTACAACATGGTATTCACTGCAGTGTATGGAGATAAAAGTCTAGAATTTCTTGATATCAAATTAAACTTGAGTGAGGGCACCTTGGTTAGGTCCTTGTACAAAAAACCTACGTCATCCAACACACTACTACACTATCAAAGTGCCCACCCTTATCACACCAAAAAAGCTTTGCCTTACAGCCAGTTCCTTAGAATTAAAAAAATGAATAATACTCAGGAGATCTGTGAGGAACAACTGAATAATCTAGAGATAAACCTTAAAGAAAGAGGCTACCCTAAAACCTTGATAAAGGAAACTAGAGAGAGAGCGATCAATGGGGTTCAACATCAAAGGAAAAGGTATGAAAGTAAGAATAAACGTTTCGTTTTTTCCTTCAAGTATGGCCCTATGTATCATAAGATCTCTGGAGCCATAAAAAAATATTGGCATGTGCTTGAAAGAGATAGAGACCTTAATATGGCTGGGATAGGAGAACCTATACTCTCCTATAGAAGATGCAGCAATCTTAAAGATATTCTGGTTAGGAATAGAATAGGTATTCAAAAAGAAAAGACCTGGTTAGATATAAGAAGACCTAAGGGAAATTTTAAATGCAGGAACTGCCGTTTCTGTAAGAACCATGAAATTAATAATCCTATCAGAATAGGCGATAAACTTCATAATGTAACCTCATTTATAAGCTGCAAAACCTCTTGGGTAGTCTATGCTATTTTCTGTCCCTGCCGACGATATTACATTGGGAAAACAATAAGAGAAATGGTTAAAAGGTTTAAGGAACATCACAAGTCTATAACCACGGGGATTGGGAGTCCTAAGTTGATAAAGCATGTACGTGAAGAACATGGGGGCAATGCTGACGTGTTAACTTTTGTTGGGCTTGAACATGTTGAACCGTCTAATCGTGGCGGGGACACACATAAATCACTCTTGAGAAAGGAAAGTAGATGGATTATAGAGGTGAATGCCTGTGGTCCCCTGGGTTTAAATGACAAAAATGACCTGGCCGTCTTCTTATAGAGTAGAGGACTTCCTTCCCTAAGCAAGATAATTTGACCTTTTTGTCCCACAGTTATAATTAGTGTAGGCATAATAAGGTCATAACGTGGTATGAGGTCAGTTATTGTATAGTAGTTATGATTTGGGCGGAACAATAAGGTAACGCTCTTTGCAGCAACACATAAACCTATTATCCTGAACAAACTAAAGTACGATAGATTTTAGCTGATAAAAATCAGGTTGTTCAGTTCTGGTATATCATACTAGTATGCTTTTGTTCTCTGTCTCGAGCCAGGTTAGAGTAAAAGCATGTTTGCCTGGATTCACCTGCTACCGACATGAGAACGGTGTGGATATTAGGTGCATTACGGCAGTGGCTATAAATTACCCTTCTAATATATGGTATACGGTAGTTACTTACGGGATAAGACACTCGCGTAAGCCAGTAAGATATAGACACTGGGTAATGCCTGGGGTTGTGTCAAAACAACATAAAAGGCAGTTCTAAGATAAGAAGTGGTTCTCTATGTAAGTATTACATTGTACATCAGTATGTAACTAAGATTTTGTGTTTTAATTTGTTGCACATTTTCTGTACTACGTGCGGTAGTGACGCCATGCCCGGGTGTGTTAAAATCCGGACATGACGACAGACGCCGTAGAGGACCCGTAGAAGCGGTGCACGACCGCGAAACGGTGTACCGTCGTCTGCCTCCCCTGCACTCCCCTCCCTGCTCATCATGGCCACCTTTTATGGATATGGACTGTGAATAAAGCAAAGATCAAAAGCCGGTGAGTGCGGTTATTTCGTCTTTTTTGAACATTTATGAAATTTGTTTACGCCAGCACCGCAAGGCTGTACTCTGGACGTTAGCCACATAAATGTGGCACAGGCTTGGTCTCAGTTGTATGTGAGTGCCCAGTACCTTCTGCTCATTGAATACATAAATACATATTGACTAAAATAGATTCTAAATATAACAAAAATGAATGCTGCTCCCACAGTTCCCTTCTCCCGTGGCAATGAGTGAATGCTCCAACCAAAGTGCATACACACAGACCTACTCAGGTACATTGTCCTCCCCTAGTAGATGGAGCCGGTCTTCCTACACCACTTCACCAGATTCCCCACATTGGTCTGCCCATTACACCATCGGATGGACACAAACACTCACAAACCATGACAAACAAGGAAACTATACGAATGCCGCAATCAAATACCGGTCATAATTATCACTCAACTGTTAGTCATTATTTTTGACATTCTCCATAAGTCAGTCCTCACTACGGTCTAATTCAGGAGGACATGGCCTCGTACCAAGTCAATGTTGCTGATGGAAACTTCAGTCTTATCTAAAATAAGTCAGTCCCTGATATTCAAAAAAATAAAGGCGTCCTAAGCGGTCAGTGTCCCTTGGGATGTTTATATCCATCGCATATAGGCTAGCGTCTGTAGTAAGAGACAGTCTGTAGTTCTCCTGGGCTTGTCTGCCTTGTAGTGTAGATCTTGGATCTAGTTGGGCTGCCATTTGAGCTCTTCAGCTGTCTCAGTCATCCGCAGAATTTCTGACATTTCTTCTGACCATCACTTCATCTCCAGACTGTGGGAAGCGACTTCGGTCCACAGTAGCTGCATGTTAAAGGGGGAGAGAAAGCTCAAAAATACATGTTAGACAAGCCCTTTATAAGTGTCAAAACATAAGAAAAAAACCTATCTCGGGGAATCTATTACCTGGACAACATTTTCAACCATAATCTCATAAAAATTTGTACCATTTTCATAACTATCTATGACATAGTAATACATTGCAACACAAAAACAAATCACAAAATTTTACAAATAACCTTAAGAATATGAGTCACCCCCTTGAGCATCTTATCATCAAATATTACGTATACACACCATCTTTGAAGAAAAAGATATAAAAAGAATATGGTATCAGTTCTTGACTTACCTATAAGTGAAAAACAATTATCCCTAATGGCCACTTTACACGCTGCTACATTTCTAGCTTATCCACAGGTAACTTACTGGCTGCAGTGAAATCATGGAAACATTATTCCATTTGTACCCAGCAACAAGATAGAACCATGTCTCCATGATTTCACTGCAGCCCGTAAGTTACCTGTGGATAAGCTAGAAATGTAGCCGCGTGTAAAGTGGCCATAAGAGAAGAGGAAGAGATATACTATATATACAGAAACACTACATTCTTTAGGTTCGTGAAAAACAAATTAGCAATTCTGAATCATACAATTATGGTTCATGTCAAATAACTTCTATATAAGGATCTTACATACAATCAAAAATCATTTTCTATTGATTAAAATATCAAAATTAATTGTCACCCAAGATAGCACATAGAAACAAAAACATAAGATTTACACAATTTATAAATGATATATCCACTCCTAATAGTACCCTAGTAATGTCCTTAAAGCTGGAGACCTACATAACCAGCGGAGTTCGGCACCCTCTTGAAACGCCTGTGGTGCCCCCGCTCCATGTCGACTCACCCTATCTGTCCCTAACCTTTCCCTGATCTTATATACATATTTCCAGCTTGCAAAGTGTTGTTTAGTCCATAACCTTCCACAAACATATATATATGTTGACTGAGCAATTGCTGTATATGAGGGTCACTAGATACACTGTCAATAGTTCGTAATTGAAACAGGTCTCAGCAGGTCTGTCAGAGCACAAATAAAACAATATGATACAATGTAAAACCAAACAAATATAACATATAGTATAATATTAGACAATATAATTACTGTATACTTATCAGTTGTCTCTTCTGCTTTTCTGAAAAACAGGTCAAAAAGGTAACTGGATATCTTGGAAAACTTCCAATTATTTATTATACAACTACCATATTCTTATATTTACATATATAGTTACTCATTTACCTATTTACTCTGCTTCAGAACATTTTAACCAATATATTAGACATCTTATGGTATTTTATATAGGAGAGAGAGATCCACACCTACTAGGACATGTTTATAACTTTTCTCTCCTTGTCCGCACCCTATTTGCAATTCTTAAGACTTGTGGAGCGGCTGCTGCTTCAAACTCTTACCTTTCTGAGTTGTGTTGTGCATGAGAATAATGCAGGATTGTACACGAGGCCTTACCTGTAACCATGAGCTAACCAGGAAGTATTCATCTGACTACACTCATGACCGGTTGAGGTGTATGTGGGGCCAAGCAAAGACTATTCTAACTTTTGTTGAAGAGAGACGTCCTTTTTCCCGTCCTTCAGTACAACTCCCTTTTTGTTCCTTTAGTATTTATTTAGTTCTGTCCGGGCAGTCTGATACCAAGGGGGTGCTTAGGCAGCCAGACGTAACAAGGCTGGGATGAAAGACCTCCCGCCACTACCTAGGCTAACTTTATTTTAACTTCAAATTGTACCTTGCCCTCTACCTCTAGGGGTCATCTGTAGTGATTGTCAGCGTGATTATACCATCCTAGACTGGCAACATGGTGTCTTCCTCACCGTGATTTACCAATTCTGCATTTTGTATGCTTACCGTTTTTGTAAGAATCGTACTTAGAAGATGCTCCACCTGCTCACAAAAGTGCAAAAACTCAGAATCAATTGCTCTGATTACCTTATGCGAGGATCCTACTGGTGTCCAGTGTAAGATCATCTCTCCTATACGTACACCTGAAATAAAACACTCAATTTGCATTAGTTTCAAAAAATCAGAAAAAATACTTATTCAACAAAATTCTTATTACAATTGTCTACTAATTATTTTGATAGCTAGGCAACAAATAATACAGCGCTGCAGAATATATTGGAGCTATATTTATAAACTATAACTGTTTGATGCTCAACCAAAAACCCGTTTAAATTCTGTTATAAATATCTCCATATTTGTCTCCATCCCCCCTTCGCATGAGGGAATCAGAAGATATCAGAGTAAAGATATATATATTATTCTTGTATAATCATAACTGGATATATATAACCTAGTAATGGAACTAATCTGTGATGTAGTCTCGTTGTTAACAGGCCTTTTGGGTGGTGTAAGATGGCTGCCAAAGGAAGTTCTGATGGGAAAACTTCCTCTGAGTCTTACATTCCTAAGATGGGGGGAGGGACACTCTGGGCTGGGCGGAGGTTTCTGTCCGTCCCCCACCTGGAGCCAACGCCATAAAAACGCCATAAAAAACTACTTTAGAAAACAATGGGATTAGAACCTGAAAATTTAACACATATACTAAGTATTATTATCTGTTCCCTATGCCTCTTCTAAAACAATATTGTTTCTCTGTAAAATTCAGACAGAAACATATAAAAATTATCCCGAATAGTTATCATAGCTAGTGATGAGCGAGTACTAAAATGCTCAGGTGCTTGAAGCTCGGGCCGAGCATCTCGAGATACTCGTGTACTCGGCCCGAGTACCGAGCCCAATGTTATCCTATGGGAGACCCGAGTATTTTTATGAAATGACTGCCGGCAGCATGTAGAAACCCTAAAAATGTCACAAAAGTCTCAGAAGAGTGCTCAAATGACATGGCAACACCATGGGGAAGACCCCTGGAAGCATTTCTCACTCAAAAGTCACAGCTGTGAACAATCTTGTCCGAGTTTCACGCCAATTTTACGGAGTCACCAGAAAACCTTCCAAAATGATACCAAAAAGAATATTTAGGGTGGAAATGTTTAGGGCACATACCCAATAGTGAGATACAGCTGGTGTATGTTACTTTTTGTGATTACATGAAAGATTTTACGTGAAAACATTGTGCGGCACTTCGATGTCCCTGAGAAGAGACGTACATGAAGGCCTCTTGATATAATGTGCCCATTTTGAGGAACTGGGTCTATTGTAGTATTTTCCTTTGCCAGGGCAGTCCAAAATTTGGAGGTTCACCAATGCCCCTGGATAGAGACATGCAGTAGGGCCTGTAAACCTCAAGTGGGTGTATTGTAGTATAGCCCTTTGGCAGGGCAGCCAAAAATTGGGAGGCTCCACATTGTCCCTGGATAGAGACGTGCATGAGGGCCTCAAAACATTTTTCCCATTGAAAAGGAGCGGGTCTCCTGTCGTTGTAATGCCCATTCTAAAAGAATGGGCAAAAAAATTTACCACTGCGGGTATACCTCAAACAACAGCCTAACTATTGTAACGGTCATCATGGTGGCTCATGAGGAGAAGGAGGAGCTGTCCAGCGATTAGCCAAAGTCCAGAAGTGTGTACTCATGGGAATTTGCCATGTACCTCCACTCACCCATAACAAAATTTAAATTCAGTTGTCATTTGTTGGTGGTGTGGTGAAGTCTGGCCCAATCCAACCCTTGTTCATCTTGATCAGAGTCAGCCTGTCAGCATTTTCAGTTGACAGGCGGGTGCGTTTATCAGTGATGATTCCACCTGCGGCTCTGAAAACACGCTCTGACAAAACGCTAGCGGCAGGGCAGGCCAGGACTTCCAAGGCGTAGAGAGCCAATTCATGCCACGTGTCCAGCTTGGAGAGCCAATAATTGAAAGGCACAGAGGAATCTCGCAGTACAGTTGTTCGATCTGCAAGGTATTCCTTCAGCATCTGGCCAAACTTAGCATTTCTTGTGGCACTACCCCGCACCTCAGGGGCTGTGGTACGTGAGGGGCTGAGAAAACTGTCCCACATCGTAAAGACTGTTCCTCTACCTCTGGCGGATTGGACTTGTGCCCCTCTCGGCCGTACGCCTTGGTTGTCCACCGATTCCTGACCTATGCCGCTAGCGTTTTGTGAGGGGAATGATTTGCCTACTTCCGTGACTATGGCCTTCTGGAACTGCTGCATTTTGGCTGACCTCTCCGTCTCAGGAATGAGAGACATAAAGTTCTCCTTGTAGCGTGGGTCTAACAGTGTTGCCAACCAGTACTGATTGTCGGCCAAGATGTTCTGAACGCGAGGGTCACGAGCCAGGCAGCTTACCATAAAGTCAGCCATGTGCGCCAGACTCTTAACAGCCATCACTTCAGTATCCAGACCAACACGATGACTGAACATGCTGTCCTCCTCCTCCTCATTTCCCCTGTCCTCTGGCCAGCCACACTGAATCGAGGGTATGACTAGTGTGCATGTCATATCCTCAATTTGGCCAGAGAGTTGCTCCATGTCTTCATCCTCCTCCTCCTCATCATTGTCCTCCACTGCACGTTGTGATGAGATGAGGCTGGGCTGTGTGTTATCACCCACACCCACTACTGTTTCTTGCTCCAACTCATCGCGCTCGGCCTGCAATGCATCCTCTTTGTTTTTCAGCAGAGACCGTTTTAGAAGGCAGAGTAGTGGTATGGTGACGCTAATAATGCCGTCATCGCCGCTCACCATCTTGGTGGAGTTATCAAAGTTTTGGAGGACGGTTCATAGGTCCGACATCCATCTCCACTCCTCAGGTGTTGTGTGTGGAGTTTGACCCATTTCCCAATGGCTTAGGTGATGCAGGTAGTCCACAACTGCCCTCTCCTGCTCACATATCCTGACCAACATGTGCAGAGTTGAATTCCAATGCGTGGGGATATCACACACCAGTCTGTGGGCCGGAAGACGCAAATGGCGCTGAAAGCCGTCAAGGCCGGCTGAAGCAGCAGGTGACTTGCGAAAATGTGCAGACAGACGGCGAACTTTTACCAGCAGTTCAGACAGCTCTGGGTATGACTTTACAAACCTCTGAACCACCAGGTTGAGCACATGGGCCACACATGGAACATGCGTCAGCTGGCCTCGCCTCAAAGCTGCCACCAGGTTCCGGCCATTGTCACACACGACCTTTCCTGGCTTTAGGTTCAGAGGTGTGAGCCAGTGATCTGCCTGCTGTTTCAGAGATGTCCACACCTCTTCTGCATTGTGGGGTTTGTCACCTATGCAGACTAGCTTCAGCACAGCCTGTTGCCGCTTTGCAGAGGCAGTGCTGCAGTGCTTCCAGCTTGGGACTTGTGTGGAGGGTACAGTAGATGAGGATGCGCAGGAGGAGGCGGCTGAGGAGTATGACATTCCGGAGCTGTAGAGTGTTGGTGAAACCCTGACAGAGGTAGGGCCTGCTATCCTTGGTGTGAGAAGGACGTGTTCCGTCCCTCGCTCAGACTGGGTCCCAGCCTCCACAATATTAATCCAGTGTGCCGTCAAGGAGATGTAGCGGCCTTGCCCACAAGCACTTGTCCACGTGTCTGTGGTTAGGTGGACTTTGGCTGAAACAGCGTTGTTCAGGGCACGTGTGATGCTGTTGGACCCGTGGTTATACAATGCGGGGACGGCACATCTGGAGAAATAGTGGCGGCTGGGGACCGAGTAACGTGGGACAGCAGCCGCCATCAGGTCGCGGAATGCTTCCGTCTCCACCAGCCGGAAAGGCAACATTTCTAGCGCTATGAGTCGCAAAATGTGATAATTCAGGACTGTGGCACGTGGGGCGTTGGCAGCGTCTTTGCGCCTGCGTTCAAATGTTTGCTGAATGGATAATTGAACGCTGCGCTGGGACAAGAACGTGCTTGATGCTGGTGTTATTTGTGCGTAGGCAACTTCAGGTGCAGGGCCGGAGGCTTGTTCGCGGCCAGCATGGACAGGGGATTGGCTCGCACGCACAACACGCGAAGACGTAGCAGTGACATTAGCAAGCACCGCTCCTCGACTCTGTTGTACTTCCCACAAAGTCGGGTGCTTGGCTGACATGTGCCTGATCATGCTGGTGGTGCTCAGGCTGCTAGTTTTCGTACCCCTGCTGATACTGGCATGGCAGGTGTTGCAAATGGCCTTTTTAGAGTCTTCTGGAGCCAACTTAAAAAACTCCCAGACTCTGGAAGACCGAACATTTGCACAGGCACCTTGAGTCATGTTGGTGTTCCGGGGAACGGTTGGCTGCCTTTGCCTGCGGACACGACCCTGCTTCATACTGCCTGTTGGGATGCTATGCCTCCCTCCCCCTGTGCACTGCTGGCCTCGCTCTGCATATCCTCCTGCCATGTTGGGTCAGCTACTGGATCATCCACCACATCGTTTTCCTCTTCCGCACCCTGATCCTCCTGACTTCCTGGCAATTGTGTCTCATCATCGTCCACCCCTTGTTGAGACACGTTGCCAACGTTCCGTTCGTGAGAACGTAGCTGCTCAAATATTTGGGCATCTGTACATACCATCTCCTCATCACCCACTTCAAGAGGAGCTGGCGACAGGCCAGATTCTGTGAATGGATACGTGAACAGCTCTTCCGAGTGTCCTAGTGTGGGATCAGTAATGTCCGTGGACGTGTACTTGTCCTGGTGGTAGGAAGGAGGATCAGGTTGGGAAATGTGCGGTGCAGTATCACGGCTACTGACACGTGTGGAAGACAGGGTGTTTGTGGAGGTGCCCATCTGACTTAAAGCATTATCCGCTATCCAAGTAACAACCTGTTTACACTGGTCTTGGTTTAAGAGCGGTGTACTGCTGCGGGCCCCAAGAATTTGGGACAAGACGTGCGAGCGAGGAGATGTGCCCCTTTGTTGTTGCGAAATTAGTGCTTGCACACGACCTCGGCCTCTGCCTGCACCACCATCACGTCCACTTCCTTGTTCCTTGCCAACGCCCTTGCGCATTTTGCCTGTATACAGCGACAACTGTCTGGTGACTGTTGAGGTCACAGGAGATTAGGATTTTAGTCCCTAACCTGTATCAAGGTAGTAATTACAACAGTCTGGTGACTGTAATGGTCACAGAAAAGCTTGGATTCCGGTCTGTATCACCCTGCCTATATCCTCCTATATTAGTCCTGAGAAGGACTGTCGTGGTCAGCAGCAGTTTGCAGCCCTGCTCCGGATCTACCTATGAGGGCCGCAAATCTGTCCCTAAGCAGCAGCAGACACTCTCCCTACACTCACTGTCTGGATGCCTGTGTGCAGAGCACAGCGCGACCGGGTCTTATAAAGGCTCGGTCACGCTGTTCAGGCCGGCCAATCACTGCAATGCCACAACTAACAGGGCTGTGGCATTGCAGTGGTCTGCCAGCCAATCCCTGCATGTGGGCTGGCTCTCAAAAGAGCGCCAACATGCAGAGATGACAACCACGAACACAGCACGAGTATCGCGAGATTACTCGGTGCTCACTGAGTAGCGCGAGTACAGTGATACTCGTGCGAGTACCGAGTAGTAGCGAGCATGCTCGCTCATCACTAATCATAGCATCTAAAAAAATATTATCACAACACAAACAAGAAGACAGGGTGTCAGTATGACTCAATAAAATAGAATAATCCCTGTATGAAAATCAGTAAAACAGAATTCTGTATAACCTCGAGCAGGAATGTACAAAAACTGTCCAAAATAACTATTATTGCTTCCAATAATAGGCAATATTACTAGCTTCCAACTAAATACACAGTAAACAATTATGATTCTTAAAGCGAACCTGTCACCCCCTCCAGGCATCTAAAGAGAACATAGCCACCTTCTGCAGCACTAAGGCTGCATTCTGACAAGGTGTCTATAGCATTTATGCTCCCTTGATTCACTGAAATAAAGACTTTTATAAAATCTGTTTCAAACCAGATCCAAGACCGGGAGGCGGGTTTTCAAGTGTCTGTCTCCCTCCTCTGTGGTGTCAGTCATCCCTCTCTGCTCTGTGCACCGCCTCCAGGGCCATCCCTGCATTACAGAGCTTTGTCAGCTCTGCTACAACATAGAGCTGCTGTTATAGGAGACCCCACCGTAGTAAATGTAGCAGGAGGATCGTGAGCAGAACAGCAGACAGAGCACTGCCTGCTACGTAGCAGCCCTTGAGCTGAGCAGGTTTCACTTTCAGGTTCTTGTACCCAGCAGCATTGCTCCATCCTCAGCCCCTGATCTAAAGCACAAAGTCAACTCTGCTGCACTGCTGACAGCTCAGCTCAAGGCTGCTATGTAGCAGGCAGTGCTTTGTCTGCTCAGGGTCCTCCTGCTACATTTACTACTGTGGGGTCTCCTATAACAGCAGCTCTGTGTTGTAGCAGAGCTGACAAAGCTCTGTAATGCAGGGAGGTGGCCCTGGAGGCTGTGCACAGAGAGCAGAGAGGGATGACTGACACCACAGAGGAGGGAGACAGACACTTGAAAACCCACCTCCCGGTCTTGGGTCAGGTTTGAAACAGATTTTATATTAGTCTTTATTTCAGTGAATCAAGGGAGCATAAATGCTATAGACGCCTTGTCAGAATGCAGCCTTAGTGCTGCAGAAGGTGGCTATGTTCTCTTTAGATGCCTGGAGGGGGTGACAGGTTCGCTTTAATGTTCACAGCCAAAAATGAAAAGAAATTCCAGCCTACCATTCAGAATGTTAAACTTATAGAGAGATGATTTTTCAATGTGATAAAAGAAAAATCCGGCACCGGACAAAATTCTTCAATATTTGTGTTTTATTTTTTAGTGCATCACACAAATAAAATGATCATATCATGGGACCACAGCCCCAGCAAGACGCTGAACATGTTTCGGACATAGTCCTTCGTCAGCAGCATAAAATCACAATGACAAAATTTCCTTTTTAAACATTCAGAGACACACATAATTAATTACACACATGTGAAACATATTCTACTCATGACGTAGGTTGAAGACCTCCTACTTTGTTTTTTCAAAGCCTCGTGTTCCAATACGCGGTGCTCATTTTCTCCACCTCGTCTTAGATTTGACACCCTTTCAATACCTTTCACTATTAAACCACTTACATCTCCATAATGTACATCCAGAAAATGTCTGGAAAGGTTTGACATTCCCCTGCGGCTGGCGCGCAAATCAGGTGTAGCAGATGCAATATGCTCTGCTATTCTTTTTTTCATTGGTCTGGTTGTACATCCAATGTAGTCTTTGGCACATATTGTGCATGATGCCATATATACTACATTGGTGGTATTGCAATTTATATAGGCACTGATGCTATATTGCTGATTTGTAACCCTATTCATAAACAACTTAGTTACATCCATATGCCTGCACAAACTGCATCTTGTTTTGCCCACTGTTTTTAGCCATGTTGGTTGTTTTATGTTACTTCTAAATTCTGAGGGTGATATTATGTTGCCGATACTCAGAGCCTTTTTTGGAACACATCTGTATCCTTCTTTAATGATCTTACCCAGGATAGGATCTTGGTTTAAAATAGGTAAAGTTCCTTTTAATGCATGCACAATTTTATTATAATCCACGCTATAATTTGTGGAAACAGTAAGTAAAACCTCAGTTTTTCCTTTCTCATTACCCACTTTATCCTCTAGCAGATTTTGTCTGGTTCAGCTTTGTACTTTATTTAGGGCTCTGTTCAGACGGTGCGGCTTATATCCCCTATCAGTTAGACGTTTACAAATGTTAGTAGCCTCCTCATTGTAGGAGCTTTCTCTGAGCATAATCTCCTTGCTCTGATTAGCTCTCCTACAGGGAGATTACTGACTAAGTGCTGTGGATGACAGCTGTCAGCATGTAGAACAGCATTGCCGCTGATTGGCTTTCTATAGAGTTTAGTGTGAATGATTCCCAGCTCTGGATTTCCTGTGAGTTCCACATCTAAATAAGGCTGGCTTCACACTTGCAGATGCATCTGCAGCGTTTTGCAGATGCATCTGCAAGTATCAGCATGCAGACCACGGCCGTGGTGTGAATGCTCTCATTGATTCCTATATGTGAGCCGTAAGCAGGCGTATGCCTGCTTACAGATCACACTCTCCCGCCCGCACTATGGACGCGAGATGTTGCGTCCAAGGTGCGGGGCGGGAGTGTGTGATCTGTCAGCAGGCATACGCCTGCTTACGGCTCACATATAGGAATCAATGAGAGCATTCAGACCGCGGTGCGCCCTATTATAAACATAGGGACCGCGGTCTGCATGCTGATACTTGCAGATGCATCTGCAAAACGCTGCAGATGCATCTGCAAGTGTGAAGGCAGCCTTACAGACAGACTCCTTGCAAAAGTCTGATGTAAAGGAGATGTTATGCCTATTATTATTTATTTATCTGATGAAATTACTAAGTATTTCTGAGGTTGGGGGAGGTACATTATCATTAGACGACCAGATAATTATTATGTCGTCCAAATACCTTCCCCACCATTTTATACTATCTATATATGGGTTGTTCATATTATGTATGAATTTTAATTCCCAAAACATCATGTAGATATTAGCGAGGGATGGTGAAATTCCCGCTCCCATGGGACAACCCTGTAATTGCAGATAGTATTTTTCATCAAATCTAAAGAAGTTGGTAGTAAGTAGATGTGTAACACACATTATAATAAACTGACATAGGTCTGATGAAAAAGCTGTAGTATTACCCAGAAAATATTCCAGAGCCTCTATTGCACGTGTATGTGGGATACAGGTATATAGTGAGACCACATCAAGTGTCACCCAACTATATTCCTGCTTCCATTTGATTTTGTTCACTGTTGCTAATAGGTGTTTTGTATCACGGATTAAACCCACCGCACTCTTTAAAATCAATTGCAGCTTATCATCAACCCAGTGTGATAATCTTTCATTTATGCTACCTATCCCTGCTACAATAGGACGCATTGGAGGTGGAAAAACTCCCTTGTGTGTTTTTGGGAATGCGTGCAGGATAGGGCATACAGGTTTAGTGACCAGAAGATAGTCAGCCAGGTCCTGTGTAATTACACCTAATGCCATACCTTCTCCAAGTAATTTTTGTAGATCTCCCATAACTTTGTCAGTGGGGTTGGCAGACAAGGGTAGGTATGTTGCAGAATCTGACAGCATATTTATTATTTCTTGTTGATATAATCCACTGTCTAGAACTACAACAGAGCCCCTTGTCTGACGCTCGTATCACAATATAGGGATTGCTCTGCAATTGTTTGAGAGCAAGTCTCTCCAAGATGCTCAGGTTATTTTTTTCATTATTATTGGAATCCAAAATATGTATGATCTCATTCTCCATCGCTTGTTGAAACTGATCCATGGCAGTAACTCGTGAATTTATAGGATAAAAATATGGATTTGGAATTCTGCCATGCAAATCAGCTCCAACAGCCATACCTGAACATTCAGAGGACAGCTCCCGCAGGTTAGTCAAAGCCACCTGTTCCCTCAACTCCAAATGAGATGGAATGGTTTCAGTAGTGGGAATGGAATTGAATGAATTAGATGTTACATTATTTTCCTGTGAGGAGACATTATCAACAGAATAGAAATGTTTTTTTACTGTCAATGCTCTTATAAATTTATTTACATCTTTTAGTGTACCCCACAGTTTAGCTCTACAAGTAGGCACGAAATTTAAACCTTTTCTCAATACATTAATTTCTGCTTCAGATATAATACATGTTGACAGATTAATGACAGAAAAATCATTGTTCTTTTTTACCTCCGGTTTCTCAAAGGATAAGGTTGGTTTTTTGTGGCATCTCCTACCCCCCTCCTCCTCCGTTTTTTGGCGGACGATATGGAGGGATGGAGACCACAGAGGAACCATCAGATCTAGTAGTTGCCACAGATAGCACGGAAATGTCCTCTCGCTCCGGAGTTGAAAAGCTGACCCGAGCAGATCTTGTAGAATTATTTCTATTTCGTTTCCTCAGGATGGAACGTGGTTTATGTTGGGAAACGGTTTTCCATGCATATACCGTTTTCTCTTCATAGTCTTTACAGTCTCTTAGAAACTTTTTTTTTTTTTTTTTTTTTTACATTATGGAGATGTAAGTGGTTTAATAGTGAAAGGTATTGAAAGGGTGTCAAATCTAAGACGAGGTGGAGACAATGAGCACCGCGTATTGGAACACGAGGCTCAGTGGATACTCAGCCTCAATACACGACAACCTAATGGGTTAAATTTACGAACAGACCTATCATACTTTTACTAAAAAGGATAATAAAAATAAACCTTACTAAAATCCATATAACAACAGAAATTTAACTCCCATAAATAAACAAAGTATATGGGGATTCTGATAGAGGTATACATGGAAAAAAAATAAAAAAATAGATTCATGTATATTTAACCTGTAGCCCAACACAAATATAACAGTGTAACTAAAGCAGATTGGCTCCTATAATTAAATGAAAAAACATAGTAGGAGGTCTTCAACCTACGTCATGAGTAGAATATGTTTCACATGTGTGTAATTAATTATGTGTGTCTTTGAATGTTTAAAAAGGAAATTTTGTCATTGTGATTTTATGCTGCTGACGAAGAACTATGTCCGAAACATGTTCAGCGTCTTGCTGGGGCTATGGTCCCATGATATGATCATTTTATTTGTGTGATGCACTAAAAAATAAAACACAAATATTGAAGAATTTGGTCCGGTGCCGGATTTTCCTTTTATCACTAACTACAAGGACTTTGGACGTCCATCCAGGCACCAGTCAGCTTCAAGGTATTCTAGTGAGAGCATATTCCCTACCCCTTCCCCTGCATTATGATTTTTCAATACTGCATTTAAAAATGAACACGCACAGTGCAGACTGGTTCCTTCCCCCTCCCCTACAGTACCTGATGGGAGGGGGAAGAGGAAATATCTGCGCACAATTCTAACCTTGGACGGAATGAATACTGGCAGAGAATGAACACCATGAACATGCCAAGGGGAACATACACACATTATAAGGTAGCGTTCTCCCTAAGGAATCGCTCACACCTATTTACATCATGCGTGATACAAAACATACAGTCAACCCTAACATTACATCTCACATCTCAGCATACATACAGTATACACAGGGGCCCCGATTTCAGCTTCATTCAACACTATGTGCACCATTTACAGCTTCCTATGGTGGGTATAGCCAACTAACGTTATACACACATAACCATATAGTATTACCCTCCATCTCCTTTAACATTTTTAACATACTGTCTCCCTTCTCTTTCATGGACCATATTAATGTGAGACTGTGTTTTTCCTTGAAAAGACATAACATCTTTAATCACTATTTACTGGTGTCTCTATCCCAGCAAATACTTATGCCACGGTATACCAGTCTTCCCTCCTTCTTGGAGAGGACGCCTGTCCTTATATTGACAGCCTGCATTCCCGTATTAAAGCTAATGCGTCCTAACAAATAATCACAAAACCACAGTCTTCCCTCCCCTCCTTGCTACATACTTCTTCACTTTCTTTACATACTTTCTTTACTTTCCTCTCTGCCACAAGGTCTCTTGTGAGTAACTTGCTGAGGCTTTGACTGATTAACACCCGTAGTATAGCTTAAACCCAAGACTCTATGCTTCTATCTTGGCTATAACTGTCCACCCCTCAAGATTACCACTGTCAGCAGGGTTGTGTAAAGGGGAGTCAACTGGGATACCTTCAGTGAGCCGGGCATTAAAGTTTATTCTGAACACTCTAAACCTTGGGAGGGGGAAGAGAGGTGAAATTGGTCTGTAACCAGTCAGTAGAAATAGCAAGCTTCACACCTTGCTTACACTGTGTGCACAATATGGAAACCAGTCAGTGGTGTTAGGAAGGCAGTCAGAGTCCTGGAACTGGTTGAGTCACTGGAAACAGTCAGAGTCAGTCTGAGGACTGGAACTGGAATTGTTGTCACCAAACAGATAAAACATCAAACTGTATCGGCCCCCTCTACACCTCAGTGGGGCAACAACTGGGTCATATAACTTTCCAGCATAGTCAATCTGCAAGGAGTCTTGTTGCAAGAAGTATATCGTTAGCTGGGCATGTATATTCTGTCTGAACACCTTGAGTACTGGAGAAGTGCCAGGGATTGCTATATAACCAGTTTCTTCCCATGCATATGGCACGTCAGTAACACGATTTAATATCCAGCCAGCGGGCGTAATTGCTAGCTCTATACCTTGTCAACACAAGTGGCACGTTATTTGGAGAGAACGGAACAATCTCATCACTACCAAAATTTACGTAAATTACGTACCCGTCCACCACCGCAACCAGGACTACACTCTGTCCATAGCTTGCGCGCGCAGGGTGGGAAAACCATCAGCCGTATCAGAGGCTGGAACACCAGTAGTGGAATAACCCATTGTCCACCCTTTCAGGGGCCGGAAACCATCAACCCTATTAGGGGTCGACAAAGCATCAGCTCTATCCCCTGGGAATAGAGCCGCACAACCAGGGAAACAGAATCTCCTCACTCAGCCCCGTATCTCCATTCTCCGTGCTTTCTCTCTTTCTATGTTTTCTATGTACTGCCACTGTAGCAATGATAGCACTGACATAAACACAGATAAACTCACTCAGGATCAGGTTGCAAGAACACAAATAAGCAGACAATTAAGGAATTCTCAGGACCGGTTTACAAGGGCTAGGACTTCTCAGATCCGGTCATCTATGTCCGAGTCTGACAGCCAGATACCTTCATCATCCCTGCACACGGAGATACAGGAGGGTCTTAGGTAAGATAAATAATTTTCTTCCCTCTTTGTAGCCTGCAGGTCTATCCCTCGTGTATGTAGTAGCAAAAGTCCTGGCACATCTTAATACAAGAGTCAATGAAAAAAGATTGTTGTGAGAGTACTGTATTCTTTATTGAGAAGGTTTTTTTCAGAATCTCTTTTGATCACAGAGGTTAAAAAAATGCAAAATATTTTCAGCCACATACGGCTTTCTTCAGTGCAAACAACTATAACAGAGTAGTAAACACATAATTAGTGTTACACTATACAAGAAACAATATCTCAAACACAGTAAGCTTCTCACTTTGATCTTTTCAAAACAATCAGGAGGAATTAAGGTAAGAATACAGTGTATACAAGTGATTAACTGACACAATAATGAGAAAAACAATGAAAAAAAACAATCATAGGAACAGAATTGTCTTCTGATAATACCTTTTGATCAAACAAAGGTGAAGAGATTCACAATGATCAGAATCAGCGGTAAATACTGCCACCTGCTGTCTAAAATAAACAAGATAAGGAAAACACCTCAACAACAAGATATGTGACAGGTTAATGGTAGTATCAATCAGCGACATCTACATGAAATGAGGACAAAATGCAAATACCTGGAAAACAGTGGAGGAGCCTGAATCCATGCACTGTAAAGTATTATGGCAATATGACAATACCCTCATATGAGACAGGAAACTTTATTATGAACTAGTATCAGTGAAAAAATTACAGAAATTAGTGAGACCTGCATATCTCCCTGATATATGAGCAAAAAACTGTCATGATAATAGACAAAAGGAAAAAAGGTGAATTACCTTAATGTAGTATACCACTATTTCATGGGGCTCACAGTGGGAAATTGGCCTTTAGAAAAATGAAAGGTGTGCATCAGTAAATGAAATTCCCTAATAGTAGAAGAGTAGCCCATAGCAGAAAATCAGTGAACTCCCCATAGGCCCCATGTCTGCAATATGCTGCATAAAATCACTAAGGACCAAATGGCCAGTGAAAAAAATTATATGCTAAAGTCATATTCTTAAGTTACCCCAAGCAGGAGACCGTCCCCCAGGTGCTGGCAACCAAAACCGCCATGTATAAGTACTTACTATGTACACCATGTGTGTCCAGGAAGGCTGTGAGCAATGAATGACACTGAAAACCGGCTTTTTATAGGAACAGGAAGACACGTGACTGCTGACTTCCTGCATTTGGAACACGTGACCTGCAAGCAATGAGCATGTGCAGCAGTAGTGAGCGACCAGAGTGTTATAAAAAGGATACTGCGCACCTCGGTCGACGGAGGAATGAATTACAGGCATTCATTACATATGCTGTGAAAACAAGGAAGCAAAGAAAAGCAGCTTCAATTACCGTATATACTCGTGTATAAGCCGACCCGTGTATAAGCCGACCCCCCTACTTTTGCCCCAAAAATCTGGAAAAACCTATTGACTCGTGTATAAGCCGAGGGTGGACCCCAGCACAGGTATACAGCCCCCAGCAGTGTGGTATACAGGCCTCCCCAGTGGTAGTATACAGCAGCCCCAGTGGTAGTATACAGATTCCCCAGCAGCCCCAGTGGTAGTATACAGATTCCCCAGCAGCCCCAGTGGTAGTATACAGATTCCCCAGCAGCCCCAGTGGTAGTATACAGAAGCCCCAGCAGCCCCAGTGGTAGTATACAGGAGCCCCAGCAGCCCCAGTGGTAGTATACAGGAGCCCCAGCAGCCCCAGTGGTAGTATACAGGAGCCCCAGCAGCCCCAGTGGTAGTATACAAGAGCCCCAGCAGCCCCAGTGGTAGTATACAAGAGCCCCAGCAGCCCCAGTGGTAGTATACAGGAGCCCCAGCAGCCCCAGTGGTAGTATACAGCAGCCCCAGTGGTATACAGCAGGCCCTCAGAGGTACATATAGCAGCCCCCAGGGGGTACCCAGCAGCCCACTGGGGGTACCAACAGCCCCCAGGGGGTACCCAGCAGCCCCCAGGGGGTACCCAGCAGCCTCCTGGGGGTACCAGCAGCCCCCTGGGGGTACCAACAGCCCCCTGGGGGTACCAACAGCCCCAGGGGGTACCCAGCAGCCCCCTGGGGGTACCAACAGCCCCCAGGGGGTACCCAGCAGCCCCCAGGGGGTACCCAGCAGCCCCCTGGGGGTACCAACAGCCCCCAAAAGCTGGCACTGTCCCCCCTTGTAAGGCCCCCCCCCCCCCGCTGCTTATACATTACCATCCCGGTGTTCTGATCGGCGCCGCTCCTCGGTGCTGCGTCTTCATCCTTCCGTCCTCGCTGGCTGCATCCGGGATCTCCGGCGGTCGCGCGATGACGTCATATCGCTGCGACAGCCGGAGAACCCGGATGCAGCCAGCGAGGACGGGAGGATGAAGACGCAGCACCGAGGAGCGGCGCCGATCAGAACACCGGGATGGTAATGTATAAGCAGCGGGATGGGGGGGCCTTACAAGGGGGGACAGTGCCAGCTTTTGGGGGGCTATATGAACTGCTTCCCCTGCCGCTGATTGACAGGGGGAAGCAGTGCATATTTAATGAGCGGCCCCACGTGACGGGGCCGCTCATACAGCAGCCTCCCCCCGCCTCCTCCAGCCTCCACAGCCCCGGGACATAGCCCCCCCACTCCATGTACCGTATATGACCCGTGTATTAGCCGAGGGGGGACTTTTCAGCCCAAATTTTGGGCTGAAAAACTCGGCTTATACACGAGTATATACGGTAGATGTTGTGTATATCAAATTAGACCAAGAGAGCTGGGGATTAGTTTAAGGCAGTAAATATGTATATGGGCAAACATGTAAAACAAAAATTGTTAAAACAATGTAAATGTGCATGAATAGAAGCTCCAACCAGACTACATTCATCTTATAGCAAGACCTCATACTCTCTATTCAGACCCTTAGGTGTAAGGGTCTGAAGGGTAAACATCCAAAACATTTTGCGTTCTTTTAACCGCCTAATACGGTCTCCGCCTCTCCGCATAGGAGGAATATACTCTAAAATATGGTATCTCAATTGGGCAACATTATGACCCTGATTAATTAAATGAAACGGAACAGGTAGGAGGGTGTTTTTACATCTAATAGTACTTTTATGCTTAGAGATGCGGTCCCGGATATGCTGGGTGGTCTCCCCAACGTACCCAAGACCGCAAGGGCACTTTATGAGGTACACAACGAACGCCGTATCACACGTGAGAGTCATTAATCTGATAAACATGACCCATTCGTGGATGTGTAAAAGTGGAACCCTTGATCAAATTCGAACACTGTAGACAATTACGACAAGGAAAATTACCTTTCTTAGGAGTGGCCAAGAAGGTTTGTCTAGATTTGACTGGAGCCAACGTCTGCACGTACCAAATGATCCCTAAGGTTGGGGGCCCTCTTATAACACCATAGTGGTGGTGTTTTAAACTCATCAATGGATGGATATGAATCAGTCAAGATCTTCCAGTGCCTATATATGATCTTCTTAAGTTTAGTGGTGAAAGGGTGGTATGAATTCACAAAAGTGACCCTGGGAAAAGATGACCTATGTGACCCCTCTGTTCGTGCCTGTTTTTCAGCAATATCTCGAGGATACCCTCTCTGAATGAACCTAGAGGTCATCTCCTCATGTCTTAAAGGAGCTAGAGAGGAATTGGAGACAATATTGTCAACCCTAATGTGTTGAGAAAAAGGTAAAGCACCCTTAGTATGCTTGGGGTGACAACTAGAGTAATGTAATAGACTGTTCTTATCAGTAGATTTACGATATAGATCAGAAAGAAGAAAAAAGTCAGAAGAAATAGAGATCAGAGTGTCCAAAAAGTGAATCTTAGTCTTATCTTTGTGAAGTGTGAAGGTAAGATCTGTTACACACTGGTTCAGGTAGCTATAAAAATCAAGTAGTTCTGGCTCAGAGCCAGTCCAAATCATGAAGATGTGGTCGATAAAACAAAACCAAACTAAGATCTTAGAGTGAAAGAGAGAGTGAGAGAAAACATAACGTTCTTCAAAATGCGCCATAAACGCGTTTGCGTAAGTAGGCGCCACATTGCTACCCATAGCGGTCCCTCTGACTTGTGCATAGTACTGGTCCTGAAACAGAAAGAAGTTCCGCGTCAGAATAATACTAAGAAAGTCAAGACAAAAAAGTTGTTCAGTGTCCGATAAAGAGGAAAATTTCTTGAGAAACCAGTCCATAGCTGCTATACCATCAGAATGATTAATACTAGTATATAAGCTATTAACATCTAACGTGACAAGGAGACTGGTGGGTGAGATTTGTCCTAGATCAGTATCTTGGATAAAAAGTGTGAGGTGTCCCGTATATAAGATGGGATTAAAGGAATGAGTGGAGCAATGATTCTATCAATAACCCTGGCAGCTGGAGACCAGAGTGAATTAGTTAAAGACACTATGGGACGGCCGGGAGGATTATACAGGTCTTTATGGACTTTAGGCAAAGTATAGAACACAGGTATATTGGGAAAGGAAGGTTGTAAGAAAGAGGCTAGCTTCGTGTCTATTATGGATAGGGAGGAATAATATTCCACCCTTTCCTTAATTTGTTCTCTAATGGAACTAGATGGGTCATGTGATAGCGGAAGATACGTAGTTGTATCTTGTAGTTGACGCTGTATCTCCTGTATATACTTTGCCCGATCCATAACTATAACAGCCCCACCCTTGTCTGCCGGCTTGATTTCTATATGGCGATTCTGTTTTAACTGTCACAGTGCCTGTGTTTCCAATTTAGAAAGATTATGTCTAATACGGAAATGACCTGAACCTATGTCCAATCTCATCTGTTCTACCTCAGCAGAAACTAGGGATGCAAAAGTCTCAACCGCGTGATAAGTGCGTGGAGGGTAGAAAGAACTTACTGTGCGCAGGTTTAAACTTTTAGTAGTAAAAGAAGTGGGAGAGGGTGGGGGGGTTAGCGTTACAGAGGGCCCCTGATCTTCTACTTTATCAAAATGTACCCGTAAACGGAGTTTATGGAAAAAGCGTCTCAATTCTTGATCAACTGTGAATGCGTCATATTTCGGAACAGGGCTAAATGTCAAACCTTTCTGCAACAGTTGCATCTCTATAGGAGGCAATACATAAGAGGAAATGTTTGACAAAATTGTGTATATTACCTGTGGGCGTGTGGGCACGGGATACCGTGCAGCCCCCTGACCCTCCCACCACGTCTTCCTCTATTGAAACGTCTTGGCGGACCATAATATCTTCCTTGATTGGTATAAGCAAAATCAAGACTGTCTAAACTGCTACCAGACCCGTATGGATCATATCTAGGAGGAAACCATGAATTGACGGGTTCTGGATTGCGTTACCTGTACACAGAGTTCTTAGAATAATCCTCAATGTCTCAATTAAACTTTCTTCTTTTTCGATCCTGGAAGGTCTTTCGAAAGTCACCGATAGACTTGTTCATCCTAGACTTGAGGCCACTGAATTCGGTATTAGATAAAGTAGACTTCAATTGGTCTTCCATTAACTTAATACTGTCCTTTAATCAAATTACCTCATTTTGTAAAGACTCAATGGTCAAGGTGATAAGGTCCAAGGAGCACTTGTTCAGTATTCCCTCGGACTTGTCACAATAATCTGGACTATCGGAAAAAAGAGTGGGACGTAGACTTACTCGCATGCGGCGAGGGATCTTCTTCTGCCTCAAGTACTCTGACAAAGTAGCCAAGTGCAGCTCTAGAGCTGTATGTCGACGTAGTTCTTTGTCATAATCCTTATGTTGAGCGTCTTCAGGAGATTGATTCAGGATTTGGGTAGATGCTGTAACCCTGGCCAAAATGGAGCTTCTCTCATTATCGTCATATCAGACTAAAGGAGTAGCCATGAGAAAACAAAAAATTGGGAGCTCAAGCAACAAAAATAGAAATGCTATCAATATAGAGTGAGGCTGAGCTCAGCCTCACTCTATATTGATACCCTCGTGTATGGTCCGTCCTGGGAATGAAGGTTCAGTTGTGGCTGTCGTCCCCTGGACGTCTTGTCCTAGCACGTTGGGTGCCAACTGTTATGGCTGCCCCCACACCTTTCGGGTAAGGCTGTCCTCTTAATTGTCTGCTGCCTAATTGGATGCTTTGTCTGGGTGCGTGCACGTCACCGAAAAAGAACCACGCTGACACACTAGTCAATGTAGAGCTTAATGACAAAGACCTTTTATTAAGGGAGGAAAAGCAGTTTTATACTCATCATTAAAGGGGCATTTCTTAAGGGTGGTTCTAGGTAATTGCATCATTTTATGCTGAATATACATTTTATTCTGAAAAACATTCAATTATATTCTGTGTGTTTAAACTAGCCTTGAAGTCGCACAGTACATTCAGAACAATTTGATAAGAGCTTCAGTGTCAAAAACATTATATGAAATCATCTGAGCCACAAAAAACCCAAAGGTGGGAGGGAAGAAGGAGAGAGAGCTTAGCTAAGGGAAAGTGCAAGGTCAAGGCTTTTTCCCTACAACCAGGCCTCGAGCCTGAAAGATTTGATTTCTGAATGACTATATACTAATATAAATTATTAACTATTTATTGCCATAACACACATGATCCTGACCAAGGATAGATGGGAGCATAGACAAAGCTCTAAAAAGACTCACAGACCTGCCAGAAGAATTAGCTCATAATTCAGGTGTTAAGAATCCATGGGACACTTTCTTTGAGTGGTGAGATGGATGGCAGAGAGCACTTATCAAACTAGGTATAATAATCCTTTGTGTTCTTTTCGTAGTGGCTCTAATTTCATGCTCTGTAACACCTTGCATCAAGAAGATGATGTCTCACATCATGAAGGAGACAGTGACCACAATGTATGCAGATCTCAGAGGCCATGATGATGGAGAAATATACGCCTGAGAATGATGCCATTGCCATTGCCGCAAGATCCATTGGAGAAATACGAGAACTTGAGACCCATCTTAGAAGATAGAGTAGGGACAGTTTAGGGTGCGGCTAAGGCCAACTGCAAAGGGATTCCGACGTTACGGTTTGTCTCAATGTTGGTGAAGTGTCCTCCCCTTTCCACTACCTTTTCCCCCTCGCGCGCCTAGGGCAAAGATTTAGGGTAAGATTTTGAATGTTTCCAAAGGGGGAATGTTATGGCAATAAATAGTTAATAACTTATATAACTCTTATAGAAGTCATTCAGAAAATCTTCCAGTGTGCAGACTGCAGCATCCCTCATCCTCCCCCTCCCTCCTTCGGGAATCCTCTGTCTCAGATTTTATATAATGTTTTGAGATAGATGTAGCAGTGTAGAAGCTCCTTACCAGAATGTCTCCGGACTGAATGTACTGACCAAGGCTAAACTAACTAACACACACTAAATGAATGTTTTTCAGAATAAAATGTAGATTCAGCATAATATGATGCAATCACCCCTAGTAACATCCCTTTTAATATCCTTTTAAGGAGCCGTATATAACTGTTAATTCCTCCCTTAATAAAGGTCTTTGTCATTAAGCTCTACTTTGACTTGATTGTCAGCGTGGTTTTTACGGTGGCGTGCACACACTTAGGCAAAGGATCAATTTGGCGGCAGACAATTAAGATGACAGCCCACCCGGAAGGTGTGGAGGGCATCCATTACACATGCACTGGAAGGCCAGGCTACCCTCATGGGCATGTGCTGGGTGTGTAGTCATGTGTTGGCGAGCCAGGATATACTGTTGTTTGTGTGTGCAGATGTGTTGTTTGAACGCCCAAGGCTTGCATCACAGCATGTGTGTTCATGTGTGTTTAGTTTAGCTACTGGGATTGTTCACCAGTGTCGATCCCTAGGCTCTGTAGTACTCGGGTATCAGGCTACAAGGGGTTAATGCTCCTGTGTCACGGGGAGTGGTGTCCGTGCCTGATCCGGTGTCTTGGGTGACTTCAGTGGAAAAGGGTATATTTACATGGGATTATATTTACAAGTTGTCGTGACGCCACCTGTAGTTTCTGTTTCGGTGTAACCAGCGCCGCCACAGTTCACCGCAGGTAGGTGTTATCGCGGCTAGTGGGCAAAGTCCTCTACAGGTAGGGCTGGAACTCCGGGGCAGCGTTCCTGTATGGGGAACAAGTTCATGAAAGGAAGTACAGGCAGAGGCAAAGTCACTTTTCCTCCGGGAACTTTACTGTTTACTGTTTGTATGATGCCGATACAAGTTAAGTTCCAAGTTCAGCACTTAAGATGTTACAAGAACAGGTAGCTTAACGGGTGTCAGCAAGTACATGCCAGGTGGTATGGTGGAAGCCTAGGTGAACCTTCTTTAGCTAACCCGTGTGTGTTCTTCCCTGCTTTACAGTTTGGTGTGAAGCCTGGTGACTTTGAATCCAGCCTGGCATACTGTCCTCGCTCTCCTTTGCTATGGTTGCGTAACCCTCTACTGGCTGGCAGCTCGTTCCGTTGGCAGTGCCTGTTAACCTTTTTGTGGACTGCTGTGGTGCCCAGGAGACTATTGGACTCCACAAGAAACCGGATTCTCTGGCGTGCTTGTAGCTCCAGCAGTCTGCTGTCTCCGTTGCCCGGTAAGCTGCCTGGGAGAACCTATAAATGGCCCCTCTTTCCCAGACTATCTGCTCTCCTGGAAAGCTCCTTTCTCTTTAAACACTGTATTCTTCTGCCATCTCTCTTCATGGTCCCTCAGCCGAGAGACCTAGTAGCAAATAACAAAAAGGCCCAAGACCTAGAGGCAAAGACCTAACACCTAAGACTTGGAAGCAAAAAACGTTTTTACCCTAGAGGTGAATTTATTCCCTCCCGGCTAACCTCCCACCCTGTATGGTACTGTTGGATTCCTTGAGATGGGTACCACCCACCATCCTAGGGTCCACCTGCAGCTGTAGCATCTGCAACTCTTGTAAAGGTGCAGTACCTCTCTGTGAGGCCTGCTTCACGTGTCGCCATACCAGCACCTGTAATGCGTTTGGGTGTTTGCCTTTCAATGGATGTTGGAAAATGTAGTGAAGGGCTGATATGTTTGTCATCTTTTTTCTTTTGTGTTGCTCAAACTTGATTTTTATTTCCACAGACTGTTTTTCGTATTTCCGTGTGCTGCAATGTCTCGCTGGCTTTTAGGGCACGTGGAGGTGGGTGGTTATGATTTTTTTTTTGGTTTGTGCGAATGTTCTGTTGTTTATTTACAGTATTTAATTTGTGATTTTTTTTTATCATTTAAAGGATGACTCAGGATCGGAATGGGAGCCAGAGGGTGAGGATGTGCTGGTTGCTGGAGAGGATCATGTAAGTATACATCCAGCCTTCAAACATTTTTGCCTTAAGGCATCACTTATATGTTCTTCGGTTATGACACTGCTCCTTTTTTTCTGCAGGGGTCAGAATCATCTGGAGAAGAGGCGGGGGGTCCATCCCAGAGTTGTCGCGCCAAAGCCAGAGGTGCTGGGACCCGTGTAAGTAATGTTAACACAATGTGTTCTTCCCACAGCCAGGGTACTGCACATGTTTCAGAAGGAAATGTGTGGCCCATCATCAGGGCAATTGTTAGTAGATGATGGACTGTCCCTGTTGTTGAATGTTCACGTTAGGCTGGCCAGAACATTCAGCGATGTGTGTTTTGCGTAACAGAAAATGACACACAGTTATTCAATTATATAGTACCTAACCACACCTGTACCCGTGTAAAGCAGTGATGGAGTCAAGGAGGAGGAAGCCCTCCTGGCCACACCTGATCGCTGTTCCACAGCGACCTCCTTCCCGTACAAAAGTCCTTTACACAGTAGACGGTGGCTCAGTGGTTAGCATAGTTTCTGGTGGCTTAGTGGTCAACACAGTATATGACGGTTGAGCGGACAGCACAGTCTATGCTTGTTATCGTTATTCCACACATTGATGTAGTGTTTTGAAGATGGCTGTGTATTGCCCCTTTGTCATTGTGTGGTTAACAAGTTACACACGGAGGGCAAAAAGCAGACAGGATAACGTTGTGTTCTCAACTGTGGGCCCAACCTAACTCATCGTGGTATGATGTTCAATAACAGTGGACAAGCAACACTATGTTGCCAAATGTGCCAGCCTTCAAAATCACTGCACAATCTTCCTGTTGGAGTGGGACCTGACCCACATCTGTAAACTTTCTGTAATGCAGTCCTGGTCTCATCATTGAAAGTTACATCTATACTAACTGGTTGTCCAATACACACATTAGGTAAATGTATGATGCGCAGTTGTTTTAACGTTGTAATTTAGTTCTTTTTTTTGGGTTTCTCCACCAGGCTTCCAAAAGGTCTATTAAGGCCATTACAGAATATGTGCTGGATAAGCAACTCCTCATCCAGCTAGTGGAAGCACGGGCTCCTTTGTGGATCCTCTCACCCACCAGCATAGTAATATGGCGCAGAGCATTCAACTGTGGGATGAAGTGTGTGCTGGGGTGGTCCGAGGATGGAGAAGTCTTAATCGGTCAGGCCAAGCTCGTCACCGTAAGTAATTTGATTTTCTTTGTGTGCATTTATTGTTACTTGTGTTCACAGGTATTTCCCTCCTAATTGTGTGACTGATGGCTCATAATGTCACATGGCATGGGAGTCAAGACAGGAAACGGGGTACTCTGCATCGGGCCACTCTGCATCGGGCCGTGGGGTTGCTTGCTTCATTAGGGATCTCATGTCAGTCGCAAACTGGGCCCTGGTCACAGGCTGACTCACTCAAAAGGGGGTTAGTAACAGAGGATATGGTTAAAGTTTGTGACGCCACCCGGACTTATGTGGCCATTAAGGGACACTGCTGCCTGTATGGCACATGGGGATGATGACTTGGGGGCAGCTGAGGTGGTAAGCCATCTCCGGGTAGGGCTGTTGTTTCCTAGTCAGTAGTGGTAGATTGTGCACCTGAAAATCACATGACAAATAGCACCGTCAGTTACTTGGCAGGCAAAAGTTTACCACAGCTTTAAACAGTCATGGTGCTAGATAACATGTTGCTGTCAAAGAGAGAGACTGAGGCACAGGCAGGATTTGACGCGTTGTACTGTTCAAAGTTAACAGAGTACTGTCCATGGAGTCTGCATCGGGGTACGGGGCTCTCATACCCTGCTGGGTCATTCGCCCTCCTTTTCTGCGCCTTGTGTATTAATGCGGCTCTGCAAACTATTTTCCGGATAAATGTTTTCTCCCGGGTACTGTTCGGACAGGCTACTCGAGTCCTTTCTGTATAACCTCTACGGGTGTATTTCTGAACTCTCCTGTGTTGCTGTGTCTTGGGCCAGATCAAGATCATTCAGTCCTCACTCCTCAGGTTTGCTTTCAAGTATTAAACTTGCGCAGCCACGGATCCGGCGTCCGTACTTGTGCTCCTCTGGGGTGAGTGGGTTACTACTCTGTTTCCCCAAAAATGTTCTTCTTCTATGTCTCCTTCCTCAGATCTCTGGCTTTTTGGGCCTGGACTTGTTCATTGAACCCCACAGAAGCTATGGTCTGCTCCTCTCAAATATGCAAACGGACTGTTACTGGCTGTGTATTGTCCACTCAGACCACAATATATAAAGGGAAGCAGGTTTTTGTACCCCTTATGCCCTGGAGGTGCTACTGCAGTGTTGTGTCCTGAGTGTGAGGGTAGTTAACCCTTTAGTGATCTTATTGTGGCACTTCACTCTGGGTGTGATACACATGTTTTGCCTTTCATTTTGAGATCCTCCTTTATACATGCATTTGTCAAAATTATACTAACTTGCGATTACAGAAGCACAACAATGGAGGAATACACAAGTTTCTCCAACAAACCAAACAAACCTTGAGTAATGTTGTGTCACAGCCATAATGTGTGATTGTCACAATAGTTTAGGGTATGTTACTGAAAATTTTCTTTTACACATGCAGGTGACATTGTGATGTGTAAATGGCACAACATCCGCCACTGCTTCAGGAAGCATCTAAGAACAGAGGAGGATTTTTGCAGGGGTCTAAGGACCAAAAAAACACCTTACAAATACTCGGAGATGCTTGAGTTCCTGCGACCATGCATGTATGCAAGAGGGTAAGGAGGATTAATGTATGTTAATATTGAATGCAATTGGTCTAATTCAGGCTAGCAAGTACACTTTTGTATGGCTGGATTAACACTGCAGTTTACTACTTTCTGTGATTACATCGCTTTGTTGTGCAAAAACCTCGACAGGAACTTTCCAAGAGAAACTTTATTTAAATGTTTTCCACCTGCGGTGGATTTTATTGAAAATCCAGGTTTGGGCTCACAAAGCAAATGGAAGATGATCAGGGGAAAAACTTCTGTGTGAAACCAGCCATACTGCATATGTGGCCTACGCTTTTCATGTAAAACAAAATGGCAGACTTAGCAAAATGCATATATTGAAATTTAAATCTGTGAAAACAATAACAGTAATAAAAAAAAAACGAACTCAACCAAACGTCTTAACTTTGTTCTTTTATGCAGAGTAGTTAAGTGCAAGTGCAGTTAAAATACATAAACTATCAACTAAATACACTGTTTTATTATTTGCAAAAAAATAATTACAAAAACACGATTCACGTGTTCACGGTAAACCTTATCAAAACTGTCCTATCTGTTGTAATAAAAACATGACCATGTGAAATTATACATAATGAGCAGGGTCAAAACAGGTGCAGTGTCAGAAAAGGACTGAGGGCAAAGACACCTTATTGTGTGCAGGGCTCAAGGGGAGGGCGGGAGGTTGTCATCTCTTAAAGGCAAGAGACATACTTAGATAAAAAGTAATTAACAATTACAAGTAATTTAACCTGGTAACGTGATTTTTACTCCTCTCATCCACAGCACCCAACGTAGACCCCTGCAGCCACCAATTGCAAGAGACCCTCAGCCACCTGAAGCAGTCCCGGAACATGTCAGCGGTGATGACTTGGCCACGGCTGCAGACCCATCAGAACATGTATAACGAGCTGGCCCTCAAGATGACAGATGGCTTGCAGCATGTCAAAAATGAGCTGATGGATCTGAGATCAAATGTGCAATGTAATTCGAATTTGTATTTCAAAACAGTAAGCAGGGAGATGGAAGAGATGTCGAGTGAGCAGCAGGCTTACATAATAGTGTTGTCAGGAGGCTGTCCGGAAAGCCAAACTGATGGGTCCCAACATGCAGCTACAGCAACAGACTCGGGCCACCCAACACCCCTCCCACAGTCCTCCTCCAGTTGGCAGCACTGATACATCGTTACGTGATCACACTGAAAGCCGGGTACATGTTCCACTTGTACCAACTGTGGAGTCACGTAGCCTGCTTGAGTCTTTAAGGGAGCCAAATCTGCCACATTATACGTTGCAACATCACATGGCAGCGGGGAGCATTGTTGACATTCAAACAGCTTCCTTTGGAAGAAGACACACTCTTCTAACAGGCTCAAGCATCCAAGGAGACAACGTTACACACACCCGGCCAACCCATAGTACTCCAGCAACCCAAGGGTATGTGTATCCATACTCCCACCAAGTGAGGCAAGGTTCTGGATCACAGTGGCCCTACCAGCCAACACATTCTCACCAACATGGGCGATTGCAACGGAGTGAATCCAGCCCACTTGGACAACCAACATATGACTTCCCACAAGCAGGCCAACAGTTTGCTTCTTCGGATCAAATTATGCCTTCCTATGGACTAATTCATCAAGAAAAATATTAATAACCTAGTGTTAGGTGCTCAAGTAGGGTTTCCAACCAGTTTAAGGATAATCAAATTAACTTGGCACAAAAATATTGAAAAGAGAAGATTTATATTTAGTAGCTTGTGTGGACAGAATTATAAAGCAAAACGTTTCGGCCTACTGGCCTTCCTCAGTTGCTAAACAAAAGAACAAAGAAAATACATTTTACATGATCAATATTCATGCTTCATAAAGTAACACTGAATAAAACAAAATATAGATATAAATTTATACCTTTAATTCTTGTCAACATGCTACTTCATTACGGATGATGTTGTCATTCACATAGGCTGTATGGAAGATTAAATCCCCTTGTCTGAACTAGACTATTTTAACAGACAAATAATAGACATATTGTATAAGATTCAATATAAGAAAAGAGATTTGGCACAAAGGATCCAATGGTAACACCACCTAAAAGATCTAATTCATATGTATCATGCATTAATATTCAACACTCTCCAAGATTATGACGCTTATAGAACCGCACTGCAATGCCAGAGATAACAGCGTACTGAACGCTGTATTTCATGTGTATTTATCCTCCTAACCCGGAACTAGGAAGCAGCACATGATCCAGCGTCATAGAGACGCGCGCGCATGCGCATGAGTTATGTTATCGGTAACCAGCGTTACCAAGTCATGTGCTCCCGCGTCACAAGCTTGCGGTCATGTGACATCGCGTCATAGAGACGCGTGCGCATGCGTGAAAACAGTATTGCCGGTCATAGTAGTACTGGTCTCAAATTGCAAGACACAGTAACGTAATATAGCATTGATTACTATATCTAACAGGGCTCTATACGGAGAAGGCTAAAGGGAAAGGTAGAGAGACAAGAAAGAGAAGGAAAAAGATATAGATAAAGAAAGGGCAGCCAGTGACAAAAGGAGAGATGGAAGAAAAAAGGGAGAAAAAATGAAATGGGGAATATAATGGAGTAAAAAGAATTACCTTCACCAAAGGAAAGGAGTCAACGATTCTGAGGTAAAAAAGTAAAAAATAAGTAATTATAGAAAACTCACGGTGTCATAGTCATGATTAAGATCTCTAGGAGATAAAGTCTGTAATCTATATATCCAATACACTTCGCGTATACACATTTGTTTCTGGAGATTACCTCCCCTGCGTGGTAGGGATATCCCTTCTAACACTTGGTATTTGAGTTGAGAAAATCTATGGCCCATTGTGTCAAAATGATAAGGTAGTGGTAAACTCTTTTTCTCACATTGTATGTTCGATTTATGTTGGGATATTCTGTCCCTGATATGTTGAATCGTTTCACCCACATAAATGAGTCCACACGGACATTTTATGGCATATATGACATTGGTCGAATTGCACGTAAAAAATCCTTTGATGGGGATACCCTCACCCGTATGTGGGTGGTAGATCTGATCTCCTTTCGTACTGTTATTACATTGAAGACAGTTCAAGCATGGAAAGGTTCCATGTCTTCTAGTCACTAAGAAGGATTGCCGAGTTACTTTAAGGGCTGAACCGACATCAGCTCTGATTAAACAGTCTTTAAGATTTTTAGCTCTCCTGAAACAGGGTAAAAAGTTATCCCGAAATTCAGTAATCGTAGGGTAACCTGATCGCAAAATACCCCAAAATTTCCGTATTGAAGCATGAAGTTTATAAATAATGGGGTGAAAGGTGTGCACCACCTGATTGCCAACTTTTCTCTGAGTCAAAAGATGACTTTTCTCTGAGTCAAAAGATGACTGGAATTCTTTAATGTTTTTAAAGGATAACCTCTATCCGAAAATCTCTGACACATTTCTGATTGTCTCTGATTCAGTTCTGTGTAAACAGAGAGAATTTTGCGTACTCTATTTAGTTGTGTCCGAGGAATCGATTTTTTGACAGTCTCTGGATGACAACTTGAAAAATATAGAAGGCTATTAAAGTCTGTTGTTTTCCTAAAGATATCGAACATAAGAACATTATCCATCCTATATACCAGTGTATCCAGATAACTGACACAGTCTCGGCTATAGCTTATAGAAAATTGAAGCTCTGACCATATAGAATTAAGATATGTATGAAATTCCAAGCGATCTTGGACAGAGCCCCCCATATGCAAAAAATGTCGTCAATGTAACGTCCCCAAAATTTCACATACTCTTTATAGTATGCATGAGTATAGACAAATTTATTCTCAAATGACGACATATAACAATTTGCATATGGGGGGCTACGTTAGACCCCATCGCGGTCCATTGTCATTGTAAATAGTAGGTATCTTGAAAAAGAAAAAAAATTCTCGTGTAACACCAGTGAGAGACATTGTAACAGGAATTCTTTCACATCCATATAAAAAAAATTCAACATCAGTAGTTCCTCAATTGCATCTAGACCTTTTTGATGAGTAATCAAAGTGTAAAGGCTAGTAACACCCCAAAAGACCAACAAATAGTCTAATGGTAGGATATCTAGGGATTTAATCTGTTGAATAAAATCACCAGTGTCCAAAATGAAAGAGGGTGTAGTTTTAATCAATGGAGTGAACATTTTATCTAAAAAAAATTGAAATCGGTGAAAGAATGGACTCCATAGAGGCCACTATAAGACGTCCAGGCGAGTTATCAAGACGCTTATGTATTTTAGGTAAAAGGTATATACACCTTTGTCTTCTAATCCTACTCCTGCAATTAGATCTAAGCTTACTCAACTATTACAGTTAGGTCTTAGGTGGGGCATCATTGATGCAAAAGGTGTCGAGTTTTTGACTAAGTCCTATCCGATTAGTTCGGTATTTTATATTATACAACTGTGTCCACGACTGTTGACACCGCAACTGAAGAACATGTTGCCAGCACCCCACCAAGGGACTTAACTGAGCTGTAATGTTGTATCACACTTAACAACAGGAAAACACTGACTGACATAAGAATTGGTTACCTTTAAAAAATAGCTATGTGCTATTATTTGTTCTAAATTGTTGTGTACAATGTGTCATGTATATTTACAAGGGAACGTGACGCCTATTTTAATTTATGGTAATACATGTACCGCCGCTGAAAGCCGGGCGTTGAAGTGATGATGGTTTCAGCAGAGTGTGTTCCAGCTCCCCACAAGTTGAGCTTTTACCTACGTGCAACGGTGATGCGGGACAAGGACGATGAGAGGGATGATGGAAGTAGTTCTTGTAGTTGTTACCCCTCTGGTGAGATGCTGCAGATGGTGCTGAAGCCCTTTGTTCACCCGCAAGGAGAATGACAGACCGATTCTCCTCAAACTATAGTTTGTTGCTTACCGACAGATGTTAACCGGTAAACCAGACTCTACCGTGTATCGTTTGTCTTTAACCGGTTCAGGGTCACCCTTATGGAGGTTTCATATGTTCCCTGTTAGTATTTCTGGTTACACTTTGTTAAACTCCTTGATTACTAAACTCGCAAATCTCTCCTGCCCTTACTACGGTCTGTAGCTAATAGATAAGGTTGGTTCATTACCGTTACGTACGGTAGCATCAGGAACGCACTATCTCTTCTGCCAATGTAATGCGGGCCGTCACCTAAAGTCTCCAGAACTGTTTTCATTACAGATGGGTAACATGCATTTGTGGTAGAAACGTGAACATGATTACCCCTCCTGTTAGCGCTACTGTCAGGCGCGTCCTTCATGACTGCTTTCACAGCACTGTGTGTGGTTTAAGTGTCCTTAGTTTATTGTTTCCACACTGTTTTGTAGGCTACACCCCATTTTGGGACATCATAAAAAAACAGTCCCCCTATACTAGGGTGGCCAACTATTGTGTGTGTGTGTACATTGAGTCTCAATATGTTAAAGCCATCTCTGACTACTTGTACAGATAAAACTTTTTTGTCAGGTGTAATACCTCTGTGTCGCCGCGTAAATGTGCAATATTTTTTTTGATGAAAAAATGCATCATTATTAAAAGTGTACTTCTTGTTACTCAAAAGGTCTTTCTTTATTGATTTATTTAACTGTCATACTACAGTGTAGCATAAAATACTGTTTAATATTGTAATATTTGATGAGAGCACCTTATGTAAGGGATTGAGCAGATATCACTTTACGTTATTCCAGAGTAGCTTGCAAGAATGATTCCACAGTGTCATACGGTTGACCCAAAACATTAACTGACTGTCAATCATGAACACACTTGACATGTAAAAAATGCGTGTTTGTGAACAATAATTATATGCCTTTCAACCAAAACAGTAAAAAAAAAAAAAAAATTCAAGCTTACATGAGCACATTCAACATAGTCAAATGGCAATCTTTTAAATCATGTCATCCGTTCAGGGCACGCTACCAGCATTTGTTAATAAATAAGTGGCTTAATGCAAAGAATAAATGTTCACTACATTGTCCAGCCTTGCTTGTACTTGAAGCAGAGTACAGGCAATGCCCATGGTTCAGGCATAGGCATGTGGTTTCCAAAAATTAGCCCAAGGGGCTGTGTTGTTGTTGCTGTTGAAATTTTATTTTTAAAGGGATTAATGTTAACCCCCTGAATCACGCTAGAAATTTTTTTTTTTCTTGCGTGACTTTAGCTTTTTAACATGTCGTCTGGAGGGCTTACAAACTGTGGTGAAATCCAGTCCTTATTGAACTTTATTAGAGTCAGCCTGTCTGCATTGTCTGGAGTCAGCCCTGTCTGTGTATCAGTGATGATAGCCCCAGTGGCACTGAAAACCCGCTCAGAAGGCACACTAGCAGCTGGGCAGGCCGGCACCTCCAAGGCATATAACGAGAGCTCTGTCCAAGTGTGAAGTCTGGATACCCAGTAATTGAACGGAACAGAAGGGTCAGTAAGGACGTAGGTACTGTCGTTTACCATGTTGTTCAATTTCTGTCTCCTAGATATGGAAACCGGAGCAACAAGACGTTGCTGATTCGATGGTTTATTGAACATGGCCCAGTTAGTGGACATCTTCCCACCACCTCTTTTGGAGATGCAGGCCGTGTGTGTTCCGATCAATGGCTGCTGTGCAAAGAGCTGCTACCTCTGGGGAGAATGGTATCTGAGGGTGATCTTGTCAGCAAATTATCAACAAGAGCAGTCTTGAAATAATCAATTGTTAAGCCCCTTGGTGAAAGCAACAGCAGAGAATTAAATTTGTCCTTATAACGTGGGTCCAGAAATGTGGCCAACCAGTATAGGCTGCTGTTAAATATGTGAATCACGTGTGGGTCTTGTGACAGACAATTACACATGAAGTAATACTGTAATTTCCTCCGGGATCAATAAAGTTTATCTTATCTTATCTTAAGTCAGCCATGTGTGTCAAGCTGCAAAGCCTCAAATGTTCGGTGTCACTGGAAGGCTGACCAATACCCATTGTGGCCTCCAAGTCTGTGTCCGCCTCCTTCTCTCCAGCCCACCCATGGTGTAACGACATAAAACTGGTGTTGTGAGTATCATCGGTAGCATCAGGGTTCCCGTATGTACCACCGAAAAATAACTTCTCGTCTTCATCATCATGTTCTTCTTGACCGAATGTTGCCTGATGAGATTGGCTCTGCTGGGTAGGATCAGGTATGTTTAAATCTAGCTCCATAGCCAACTACTGTGCCCTCAAAGAATCATTTGAAAGATTCATGAGCGATTCTTTCAGCAGACATAGCATCGGTATAGTAACACTGATAATTGACTGATCACCGCTCAGAAGCTTTGTGCAGTAATCAAAATTATCTAGCACCTCGCAAATGTCAGCGATCCACACCCACTCGAGAATTGTAATATGTCTTGGCTGAAGGTTTGTGTGACAGGCATGTTGGAGCTGATATTCTGCAATTGCCCTCTGCTACTCACTAATCCTAGATAGCATATGAAATGTTGAGTTCCAGCGTGTGGGCATGTCACAAATTAGCCTGTGGTTGGGCAAATTAAAGTGCTTTTGAAGCGCTAAAAGACTTGCAACATCAGTTGACGAATGTCGGAAATGAGCGCAAATTCGGCGCACCTTCTCAAGTAGGTCTGGTAACTCCGGGTAGGTTTTAATAAATTGTTCAGCACGTGAGCCATGCAAGGCATGTGTACCAGGTTACCGAGCTTTAGAGCCGCCACGAGGTTATGGACATTGCAACTGCAAACAGGTCTGGTCGTCAGCGATAGTGGGGAGAGCCACTCATCAGTCTGTTGCTTTAGACCTTTCAAGAGCTCTGCTGCTGTGTGCGGTGTTTGACCTAAACACATGAGCTCTGTGGTCAGCGCAGGATGGAGGGTCAATGGTCACACAGGATGGAGGGCCAGTGGTCAGTGCAGGATGGGGCTCAGTGGTCAGCGCAGGATGGAGGCAGAGTGGTCAGCCCAGGATGGAGGCAGAGTGGTCAGTGCAGGATGGAGGGCCAGTGGTCAGCGCAGGATGGAGGGCCAGTGGTCTGCGCAGGATGGAGGGCCAGTGGTCAGCGCAGCATGGAGGCAGAGTGGTCAGCCCAGGATGGAGGCAGAGTGGTCAGCCCAGGATGGAGGCAGAGTGGTCAGTGCAGGATGGAGGGCCAGTGGTCTGCGCAGGATGGAGGGCCAGTGGTCAGCGCAGGATGGGGCTCAGTGGTCTGTGCAGGATGGAGGCAGAGTGGTCTGCGCAGGATGGAGGCAGAGTGGTCAGTGCAGGATGGGGCTCAGTGATCAGCACAGGATGGGGCTCAGTGGTTAGCGCAGGATGGAGGCAGAGTGGTCAGTGCAGGATGGAGGCAGAGTGGTCTGCGCAGGATGGGGCTCAGTGGTCAACGCAGGAGGAAGGGCCAATGGTCTGCGCAGAATGGAGGCAGAGTGGTTACTGCAGGATGGATCCCCCCTCCCATCCGCTCCGGTCTCACCCACATCCGGTGTTTACATCGCAGATACAGCAGGTAATGAGCGGTCATGTGACAGGCTCTGTGCACACCACTTCAGCCCACCTATCACATGACCGCTCATTACCTGCTGTAGCGGAGATGTAGACACCGAGTGAGGGTGAGATGGAGCATGGGAAGGGTGAGATGGGGGGGGGGAAATGCAGTAGGGGGGGAAATGGAGCAGTGGGGGAGGTGAATGGAGCAGCGGGAGGGAGGTGAATGGAGCAGCAGGGGGGGGTGGCGGGGAGGTGAAAGGAGCAGCGGGGGGTGGGGAGGTGAATGGAGCAGCGGGGGGGTGGCGGTGAGGTGAATGGAGCAGCGGGGGGTGGCAGGGAGGTGAATGGACCACCAATGGGTGGCCTCTGTCTGGCGCGCGATTTCTCTGACCAAAAGACGCCTTAGACAATTATATAGTAGATATTGTCCTATGAAGGGGCCATGTGAGCTCTGAAAGTTTACTAATATAATTTTTCTGGTTATCTTATAAAGGTGTCACTCATAGAATGTTTTTCTCAATTTTTGGGGGACTTAAGTATTTATATTGATTGATTTTTGATGATATTGTAATTAATTGAGATGCATTAGTATATATGCTCACACATACAGAATAGAGACTGCTTTGTGCTGAATAAGCAATAGCTGTATACACAATAGATAATACACAATAGACACTGCTGCAGACAGTATTGTGTATTCCCTATTGTGTATAGAGACTGCTGTAGACAGTATACACAATGGAGACTGCTGCAGGTAATATACACAATGGAGACGGCTGTGGGCAGTATAATCAATAGTCTCTAATGTGCATACGACAAGCAGCTGTCTACCAGCTGTATACACAAAGACTAATGTGAAAACAGCCGGCAGAAACTGCTGGCCCTATATCTTGTATATACAGTATAGTGCTGTGTATACAAGTCCATACTATATATATTTATATATATATATACAGTATATATACAGTGTTGGCCAAAAGTATTGACACCCCTTCAATTCTGTCAGATAATACCAAAGAATTTGTGATTGCAATCATTTTCAGGAAGAAAGTGAGTATTATTATCTTCATTTAATTTGTTTTCAATGAAAAAAACATAAAAAGAATTGTCCTAAAGCCAAATTGGATACAGTTTCACACCAAACATAAAAAGGGGGTGGACAAAAGTATTGGCACTGTTAGAAAAATCATGTGATGCTTCTCTAATTTGTGTAATTAACAGCACCTGTAACTTACCTGTGGCACCTAACAGGTGTTGGCAATAACTAAATCACACTTGCAGCCAGTTGACATGGATTAAAGTTGACTCAAGGACACAGGACAGAGGTTGTACCACATTGAGCATGGAGAAAAGAAAGAAGACCAAAGAACTGTCTGAGGACTTGAGATTACTTATGCTTCCTCACAATTTGGAGATGGACTTGTAGCCTTGAGAAACCAAAGACCTGAATGTTCCTGTGTCTACCGTGCGCAGTGTCATCAAGAAGTTTAAAGCCTATGGCACTTTGGCTAATCTCCCTAGATGTGGACGGAAAAGAAAAATTGACAAGATTGTGCTGATGGTGGATAAAGAACCTTGAATAACATCCAAACAAGTTCAAGCTGCCCTGCAGTCCGAGGGTACAATAGTGTCAACCCGTTCTATCCGTCGGCGTCTGAATGAAAAGGGACTGTATGGTAGGAGACCCAGGTAGACCCCCCTTCTTACCCCGAGACATAAAAAAGCCAGGCTGGAGTTTGCCAAAACTTACCTGAGAAAGCCTAAAATGTTTTGGAAGAATGCTCTCTCTTTTTGGGCAAAGGCATCAACATAGGGTTTACAGGAGAAAAAAAGAGGCATTCAAAGAAAAGAACACGGTCCCTACAGTCAAACATGGCGGAGGTTCCCTGATGTTTTGGGGTTGCTTTGCTGCCTCTGGCACTGGACTGCTTGACCGTGTGCATGGCATTATGAAGTCTGAAGACTACCAACAAATTTTGCAGCATAATGTAGGGCCCAGTGTGAGAAAGCTGGGTCTCCCTCAGAGGTCATGGGTCTGCCAGCAGAACAATGACCCAAACACACTTCAAAAAGCACTAGAAAATGGTTTGAGAGAAAGCACTGGAGACTTCTAAAGTGGCCAGCAATGAGTCCAGACCTGAATCCCATAGAACACCTGTGGAGAGATCTAAAAATGACAGTTTGGACAAGGCACCCTTCAGATATCAGGGACCTGGAGCAGTTTGCCAAAGAAGAATGGTCTAAAATTCCAGCAGAGCATTGTAAGAAACTCATTGATGGTTACCGGAAGCGGTTGATTGTGCAACCAAGTATTAGACTGAGGGTGCCAATACTTTTGTCTGGCCCATTTTTGGAGTTTTGTGTGAAATGATCAATGTTTTGCTTTTTGCTTCATTCTCTTTTGTGTTTTTTCATTGAAGACAAATTAAATGAAGATAATAATACCAAAAAATTTGTGATTGCAATCATTGTCAGGAAATAACTGAGTATTATCTGACAGAATTGCAGGGGTGTCAATATATTTGGCCAACACTATATGTATGTATATATATATACAGTATGTACAGACACTGTAATACAAGGTGTAGTGTGGACCTGTATATACAATATAGTGCTGTGTAGAGAGACACACACAGACAAACACACCGACACTAGACACACAAACACTAGACACACATCATACTCACCAGCAGCAGTTCCGGCGTTGAAGTACCTGCACAGTGCGCCAGCAGAGTTTGTTGTTTGTACTGCGCATGTCAGCCTATTAGCTGCACGCATAGTGCAAACCTGGCCGAGCCTGATGTCACTGAAGATGTTAGTTTTGGCCAGCCATGACCACTCTGCTTTGGCGGCTTTGGGCCATGGCGGTGAATAACAGGACTTAGGGCCCGCTCAAGAGGTGAAGGAGCGGGACCCAGAGGAGATTGACAGGTGAGGGTGACCATAAAAGAGGTGAGGGGCAGGGCCCAGATGAGATTAGGGCCTACACCCTCACCTCTTTTCTGGGCCCCATCTCCTGTCAATGTTCTCCAGGATCCTCACAGCAGTCAGAACAGTGATGCCCTGACAGTGGCCCTGGATGTAATTCTCAGTATCTGTATTATTTTGTATATATACACTGCACAGTACCACTTATCATGTCCTGTATACTGGGTGTAATTCTCAGCATCTGTATTTGTCCATATATACACACTGCTTAGTATCACTTTTCCTATCTTGTATATGCTATATAATTCTCAGTATCTGTAATATTCTGCATATAAACACTGCTGAGTACCACTTTTCCTGTCCTGTATATATATGAGTGAACTTTTCAAGGTTCCGTTCGGTTCAACGAAACTCCCAAACCCCATTGAATTCAATGGGAGGAAAATCATAGGTATAGAAAACACCTTTAGGGGGGCCCAAAAGCTGCCAAAACAGCTCAAACCGTTTTATAGTGGAGCCCTGCTGTTTTGGCACAGCCATCAGCTTCCTAGACTATTACACTTACCAAGCTTCAGTGCTGCTGTCACCCTGCTTCTAGGCCTGCTCATTAACCTCATAAATATAGATAGTAAAAGCAAGGTTCCAGAAACTACAGTGGGCGGACCAGCTGCAGATCTGCAGAGTAGCAGCAGTAACCTCACTGGGAACAGAGATCTGCGGCGCATCCTCCTATATACAGGTATCTCAGACTCCGTTCAATCTTTTCCTGCATATTGGGTCACCTACCAGATGTAATTCCCTCCTTTATTTAAATCGGTAGCACAAAGTTGGCATAGTTGTACAGGGGGACGGGGAGGTGGTGCAGGAGACACTGGACGACAACGCCGTTTCGCACCTGTTTGGTGCTTCTACGGGTCCAAACATGATGTCATCAAGCACAATACAGGTGGGGGAGAGGCATCATTCAAAACATGGCTATTCAAAACCAATAAACATGGATATTCAAAACCAATACACAGGAATGCAAGACTAACCAAATTACGTATCATATTCAACAAAACCTGCTAGAGAAGACAAGAGAAAGAAAGAATTAGTGCTTATGATTAAATACAAGTTAAAGAAAAATAGCCAAATCAATCCTATCATTCAGGCCACTGGCACCCTGGTCTTTTCATCTCCAAGACCCATCTGGATTCGGACCTGAGGAGTTTTTTTTATGTAAATCTCTTCCTTAAGGAGAGTGTGAAACCCTCTCTAGCCCAGCGAAAGATAGTGTCTCAGGGTTACCCGCATGACACTCTTACGTTTTATTAAATGGGGTGAACCTTTGCCTGATTCTATGGATTTAAAGTGCTTTTTAAAGCGGACGTACAAGGCCTGATGGTTTTACCAATGTAGTAAAGGCCGCAGGGACAAAAGACCACATAGTCCTACACGTGATAAACTAAGTTTGTTGTCTGTTTCCCATTATGCCGTTTGTCACCTATTTTAATAGGATTTCTGATCAAGTGGAAACAGCAAAAATGACAACTTCCACACTTGAAATTGCCCTTCAGACCCCCTCCTCCAACCATGACCCCCTGGAGGTGAGTCTGTTTCTCACCAAGATACCTCTCAAATTGTTACACCTCCTGTGGGTACCCAATGGTTTAGACTGAACCATATCTGAGAGATCCTTCTCACCCTCCAGGATGTGCCAATGTTTCAGTATGGACCTGATTTTACTCTCCATAGGACCAAATTTGAAACTGAATATTAAGCGTCCCCGTCTTTTTGTTGTTATCCTGGGGAACCCTGATGGCTGATGGTCGGGAATGTTGAGTCAACAGGCCAGAAGTAGTATTAGCCTCAGGAGCGGGGGGCATCGATAAGGCTCTATCACATCCCGCCTCCAGTAAGGAGGGGGGTATCCCCTGGCCTGAAAACTCATCTTGAGGTCTGCTGTTTGAATACCCAATTTCTCGGAGCCATTGTAAAATTCTTCTCAGTCTCAAGAATTGACTGTAGAGCAGTGAACGCTTCACATGGTGGGGATGGGCAACCTCATAATGCAACAAGGCATTTTTGGAGGTAGCTTTTCTAAACACCTCCCTTTTAATTTTACCGTCAACAATACTTAGTTTGACATCAAGGAACTGCAGATTGTCATCACAAAACCCCCCGAGGTAAACCTCATATTAAAGGTGTTGGTTGTGTTGACGTAATCTACGAAGGCCCTAAAGTCCTCAGCAGACCCATCCCACACCATGAAAATGTCATCCACATACCTCACATATTTCAGAAACAGATTAGAACTATGATAGATACACCTGTCCTCAAATACTGCTAGAAATAAATTTGCACGTGAACACGCTACTAGGGTACCCATTGTGGTGACCCCGATTTGCAAGTACCAGTTCTCTAGGAACTTAAATGTGTTGTGTCTGAGGGCAAAAAGTAGACCATCACAGATTGATTTAATCGGCCAAGACTATTGACTTAAATTAACAAGAATCTCTCTGACCGCAGACACCCCCAACTCCTGAGGAATACGGGTATAGAGGCTTTCAACATCTATTGAGACAAGTTTGAAACCCTCTTGCCATTTGAAACTCTCTAGAGAGGTGATAAAATCACCCGTATCCCTCACGTACGAGGGGATGTTCAGAAGGAGGGGTCTAAGAAGCCAGTCCAAATACCAGGACAGGGGTTCGGTCAAAGAACCAACCCCCGATATGGTTGGACGGCCTGGGGGTGTCGTATTTATGCGCCTTAATGAGGTTTACGAGTGCAGTTTGTTGAGGAACTCAGGGAACAGCCTTTCAGCCTCCTTTGATGAAATAGCACCAGCAATACTTGTTCATGTTCAAGTAAAACGCTGTGTAATCTAACTTTATAAGTATTGGTTGGGTCGGAAAGCAACCTTTTGTAGATCGCGGGGTCATTCAACTGTCTGGAGGCTTCAAGGGTGTAATAATGCCTGGTCAAGAGCACGGTACTGCCCCCTTTGTCCGCTTGGTGGATTACTACGTCATCCCAATTTTTTAATACCTTAAGAGCTTTTTCTTCTGAAGAGGTTAAATACTTTACTGAGGAAGGATAGATCAGGGCTTCAATATCCCTGATCACAAATTCCTAAAAGATGTCAATTACATTACCCCGAGCCACTGGTGGAAAAAAGGAAGATTTAATTCCGCCCATGAAATTAATCTCATCCTTTTTGGTTTCAATGGATTTATATAGATGTTGATCAATCAACCCTAAAAGGACCTGTTTTTAATGATGCCCCTCACCCACCAGTACTTAAGGAGGTGCTTGATGACATCATGTGTGGACCCGTAGAAGCACCAGACAGGTGCGAAATGGCACTGTCGTCCTGTGCCTCCTTCACCAGCTCCCCGCCCCCCCTGTACAACTATGTCGACATTGTGCTACTTGTAAATGAAGGAGTGAATTCCATCTGGTGAGTGCCTCTCCATTCTTTTCCTGTATATTGGAACCTCATAAATAATCACTGCTTCCCCCGTGATTGGTTAACATGAAATTTTGTCCCACCCACCCTCTCTTCAGGCATCTGGGATTGGTTGCCGTAAACAGTTGCTGACTGGGTCCTGACGTGCAGTGTAACAAATAAATAAATAATTGGAAAAATGCCATAGGGTCCACCCTAATTTTCATACCAGCCAAGATACATTGCATGGCTACGAGTAGAAATTGTTTAAGCGGTTCTTCGGTAGAGCGCTAAGATTACACGAACACAGTTATCTCCAATCTCTATCTTTATTCTTTAAAAGATGATGCTCCAAACTCCAACCCACAACATGTTTCGACGTGGCACACACGTCTTCCTCAAGCGGATCACGTCGAAACATGTTGTGGGTTGGAGTTTGGAGCATCATCTTTTAAAGAATAAAGATAGAGATTGGAGATAATTGTGTTCGTGTAATCTCAGCGCTCTACCGAAGAACCGCTTAAACAATTTCTACTCGTATACATCTCCCTTCGGGGAAAGCCGTCTAACAGAGCTAAAGAGGGAAAGGACTTGATTCACGCCGTCCGGCCTGGCCTTGGAGTGAGCACTTGATCGGCACATGATCGGAAGCTGAGAGGATCTAGGACACGGAAGAGATACAGGTCCGAGGCTGGCATCCTGAGCCTTAACACACGCCCACATTCTGGTTGTGCGGAACTGGCACAACCATAAAAGGTTTTCCTAAGTGCAACCTTATAATAGCAGGATAAGTCCACAGGTGGCGCAACACATTTTTTTCTTTTCTGTTACATTGCACGGCTAGGGCTTGGTATTTGGGCACATAGTTATTGCCTCCCGAGTTATAGCAGCCTGTAGTCACCCCAGATTTGCCGCATTCAGTAGCTATACCCGGCTGTTCCCAATGCCCTGGTGCCGTGGCAATTGAGGTAATAGAAGGGTGACTTGTAGTCACATATGTGTATATACAGTGGGGAAAAAAAGGATTTCGTCAGCCACCAATTCTGCAAGTTCACTCACTTAATTACAGGCCTCTTTCATCTTTTTGACATCATACGTAGACCGCAATTATGAGAGACAAAATGAGAAAACAAATCCTGAATATCACATTGTCTGATTTGGAAATTATTTTTTTTTCAAATATTGGTGGCAAATAAGTATTTAGTCACCTTCAAACAAGCAAGATTTATATCTCTCAAAGACCTGTAACTTCTTTAAGAGGCCTCTCTATCCTCCTATCCTTACCTGTAGTACTGGCACCTGTTTTTTATACTGATAACAAGTTCAGACACCTGTCTGCAAGCTCAAACAGTCTCAGTCCAAACTCCACTATGGTGAAGACCAAAGAGCTGCCGAAGGACAACAGCAACAAAATTGTAGCCCTACACCAGGCTGGGAAGACTGAACATGCAATAGGCAAGTAGCTTGGTGTGAAGAAATCAACTGTGAGAGCAATAAATAAAAAATGGAAGACATTCAAGACCACTGATAATCTCCCTCGATCTGGCGCTCCATGCAAGATCTCACCCTTTGGGGTCAAAATGATCTCAAGAACGGTTAGCAAACATCCCAGAGCCACAGTAGTGGACCTAGTGAATGACCTGCAGAGAACTGGGACCAACATTACACAGGTTACCATATTTAACACATTACGCCGCCAGGGACTCAGATCCTGCAGTGCCAGACGTGTCCCCTTGCTTAAAGCAATGGCTTATATGTCTTGGCTCATCTGAAATTTGCTAGAGAGCATTTGGATGATCCAGAAGAGTATTGGGAGAATGTCATATGGTCAGATGAAACCAAAGCAGAACTGTTTTGTAGAAACACAGCTTGTAGTATTTGGAGGAGAAAGAAGGCTGAGTTGCATCCAAAGAACACCATACATACTGTGAAGCACGGAGATGGCAACATTATGATTTTGGGCTGTTTCTCTGCCTAAAGACCAGGACGACTTATCCGTGTACATCAAAGAATAAATAGGGCCATGTATCATGAGATTTTTAGTGCAAATGAGTTGGTCGATAGGGTATGGGGTACTCGGATACCGGGACAGGATGCTACTTCAGTGGTGATCACGGCTGGTCGGGTCCCGTGCCCTGGACACTCAATGGCTGAGGTGAAAATTATGTGGGATGGGGGATTATTATACATGACGAAAGGTGTCTCAAAAAAACAGAAATGTAGAAATTTTTGCATATGTATTAAAAAAGAAAAACTGAAATATCACATGGGTATAAGTATTCAGACCCTTTGCTCAGTATTGAGTAGAAGTACCATTTTGAAAAGAACCTCCAAAAAAATGTTGATTTCTCATGTTTTGGCTATTTCCCCCTTTTAACTTTCGGCACAAGTGTTTATGCCAATAAAAAACAGAAAAACCTGCACACAGAAAACGTAAGTGCCAATGAAAACATTGGCGCTGTAATTGGGCTAGGACAATTGTGTGTGCAGAAATTGCTTGCACTGCAAGTGTTACTCAATAAATTAGAATATCATCAAATACAGTATATGACAAACAGAGTGATCTTTTGAAATGTTTATTTCTGATGATGATTATGCCTTGCAGCCAATGCAAACCTCAAATTCATTATTTCAGAAAATTAGAATATTATATAAGACCAACTGAAATAATAATTTTTAAATCATAAATGTTGGCCTACTGAAAAGTATGTACAGTAAATGCACTCAATGCACTCAATACTTGGTCGGGGCTCTTTTTGCATGAATTACTGCATCAATGTGACCTGGCATGGAGGCGATCAGCCTGTGGCACTGCTGAGGTGTTATGGAAGCCCATGTTGCTTTGATAGCAGCCTTCAGCTTGTCTACATTGTTGGGTCTGGTGTTTCTCATCTTCCCATTGACAATACTCCATAGATTCTCTATGGCCTGCAAACTCGCATGACCTAAAACTCAAACAAGCACAGTGAAAATGTGGTTCTTAAAGCAGATATTGGTGCTTTTGGCAGTGTGGACAGGTCCTGCTGGAAAATGAAATTTACATCTCCAAAAAGCTTGTTGCCAAAGGGAAGCATAAAATGCTCAAACATTTCCTGGTAGATGTCAAAATATTAGAATCTGACAGTCCTCAGTGTTTAATTAAGATAAGACCCTATTTGTGCATTCTTATTTTACAAACCACTGTCAGCTTGCGATGTGGAATTGTTCACCTTGTCCAGTTGTGAGACCCACAACTGGTTAAAAAGCAATAAAGCAGCTGCTGCAGGGACCTCACTCCCACAGATAACCGTGGTCACAATATAGAGGCACTTCGTCCAAGGAAATCTCTGTCCGCGCTGCTGCTCCAGGACCGAAGGAACCAAGACACGACATAAGTTGATCCAGACATCCCCGTGTCTTGGTTCCTTCGGTCCTGGAGCAGCAGCGCGGACAGAGAGGCACTTTGTCCAAGGAAATCTAAGTCCTCAGTGGTTGATACCTTTTAATGGCTAGCTGAAAAGATGGTAAGCAAAGCAAGCTTTCGGGACACTATGGCCCCTTTATCAGGCTGATAATGACACAAATTCTGAAGACATACACATATATACATAAGCAGGGTGAGATGATGCAGTAAATATGACAGGTGACAGGATTGGGATGGGGAGAGGAGCTGGGAAGGTAAAATCAAAATTTTGAGATAAGAGGATCCGAATTTATTATTATTATAAGATTAGTGGCCTATGGAGACCTGAAAATTCCTCAGTGAGAGTAAAAAGCTATAAATCCATGCGAGACAGTTCACATAAGAAGTGTCAAAAGTTCATTGTCCTCTAACTGGGGTCTGTTGGATTCATGCGTTTTTATATCAATTGAACGGGCATTTGGGGATATCAGATCTTCCATATCAGACATTCAATCCTGTTTTGAATGTGTCAAAGGTCATTATCAATTTGTGTTCCCAAATTATTCTCTCTTTCTGAGATTTGAAATTACTCTTTAAAATGTGCAGCCTCATATCGGCTTCACTGTGGTAAGACCTGCAAAAATACTTTGCTACAGGTAGATCCATACGCCTTTCTTTTATTGTGTGGCGACGAGAATTCAATCTTGTTCTGAATTTTAGTCCGGTCTCCCATTTGTACATGGCACCTGTTGGACATTTGGTACACATAATTAAATACACCACATTGCTTGTGGTGTAACTGAAGTTACCTGGGATTTTGTAGTCCTGATCTGTCCTGGGAATGTTTAATATAATGAAAACAGACAAGATAGACAGGTTTTGCACCTGTTCTGATTGCAGGGAAAGGTTCCTGTAGCTAGTGGAGAGGACAGGATGCTTCTGACAATGATGGTATTTAGATTTGGAGGTTGTCTAAAATACAAGAGTGGGGGATCTGGAAATATTGATTTTAGTCGGGTATCTTTTTGTAGGAATGGTAGCAGTTTCCGTGCAGCTCCATTTAGCACCTTCATACTTGGATTGTAGGTGACTACAAGAGGAACTCGGTTGTTTTCTTCTTTAGTTTTGTAATGTAGGAAATTATTCCTTGATATTCTGGTGGCTCTACTAATCTGGTTTTCAATTGCTCGTGGATGGTAGCCCTGGTTCAAAAAGATCTTTCTGAGGTCCTCAAGGTGATAGAGACAATCTGTAGGGCTGACACGTATTCAATTGTATCTGATGGCCTGGCTGTACACAATAGAGTTGTTTATGTGTTTTGGATGAAAACAGTCCAATCGGAGTTATGTTGGACGGTCAATTGGCTTCCGATACAGGAATGTCTCTATTTCATTGTTCCTTAGCTTATTGATGGTGTCCAGAAAGCTGATTTTATTGCAGGAGTAGTTGAGTGTTAAGTTGAGTGTTAAGTTGATGGTGGGATGAAGCTGATTAAAGTGTTCATGGAAAGTATTCAGCTGTTGCTCAGACTCATATCGATGACATTTTAATCATCTAGACAAACGGTGGTAATAATAATAATCTTTATTTATATAGCACCAACATATTCCGCAGCGCTTCACAATTCAGAGGTTCATATTTCAACAATCATAAGAAACAGTTATCAGAAAATACAATACAATACAAAATACAATACAAAGCATAATACACTAATTAAAGCAAAATGACAGCCCTGCTCATATGAGCTTACAATCTAACAAATAGGCCAGAGGCCAGAGGCCTGATAGGACAACTTTGGTCTTGATAAAACACACCAGACCTACACCAGCAGATGACATGACTCTCCAAACCACTGATTGTGGAATCTTGATGCTAGACCTAAAGCAGCTTGGGGTTGTGTGCCTCTACTCACTTCCTCCAGACTCTGGGACCTTGATTTCAACAATAAATGCAACATTTTCTTTCAGATGGAAACAACACCTTGGACCACTAAGCAACAGTCCAGTTCTTTTTCTGCTTGGCCCTAGTAAGACGCTTCTTGCGTTGTCTATTGGTCATGAGTGGCTTGATACAAGGAATGCAACAGTTGTAGCCCATGTCCTGGATGTGGATACGTCTGTGTGTGGTTGCTCTTGAAGCTCTGTTTCCAACAGCAGTCCACTCATTGTTAAGAAAAGACCAATCAAAAATTTGGGGTAGAGTCACAATCACTTCAAGGCTGCGGCTATCTGATTGCTTGTGCCTCATTTTCTATCACACATTTTCCTTCCACTCAACTCTCCATTAATATACTTGCATACAGCACTCTGTAAACAGCCAGCTTCTTTAGCCATGACCTTTTGTGGCTTACCCTCCTTGTGGAGTGTGTCAATATCTGCCTTCTGGACATCTCTCAAGTCAATGAAAACTTTATTTCCATTCATTTGAATTGGTGAAAAATTCCACAAAACACGGACAGAATTCGGATAAAATAAAGATACAAGTAAAAAAATGCATGCAAAAATTCATCAACAATTTGCAGCATTTTTTCTGCTAACAACCACGGAAAAATCTGAGGGCATGTGCACACTTGCTGCAGACATTTCAGAATAAAAAATGTGTCTGTGAGCAGAAAAAGTTGATGGGTATCTTTAAGCTTCTTGTTGCGTTTGTTTTTCCATTCACTAGAATAGGTGAAATATGCTGCAAAAACGCTGAAAGACAAGACACGCTGCCAATTTGAAACTACATCAAATCTGCAAGGAAATAATAAGCAACATGTGGAGAAGATTTCAGAAAACTCGTTCACTTGCAAAAATAGCAAAATGGTGACTTTTTTTGCTGTAAAAAATAAATGTAAGAGTATGTGCACACGATCAGGAGTCACTATGTCTTGGATGCAGTGTCTCCAGATCTGATGGTGGCTGCGTTCTCCCTGCGTTCACCCACAGCTTCCATGTGCTCACTATCTGCGTTTGGTGCAGTACGGCTTCTTGCTACATTCACCCGCTGGGGTTCACTTCTGACTCTATGGCATTAAATTGACATGCTGCGGAGATGCGGAAGGACGGCAACACCCACCGCAGCTGAAAGAACGCTGTGGTGGGGAGAAGCACAGCGGGCGTGGTATTTCTAGAAGTCACATCCATTGTGAGGGCAATCCCTGACGGTCTATGTACACTAAGGGTACCGTTACACGTCGCAATATTGCATGCAATTTCACTTGCAATTTGCTGGTTGCAGTGAAATCATGGACACATTGTTGTATTTTGTACATGGCAACAAAATGGAACAATGTGTCCATGATTTCACTGCAACCAACAAATTGCAAGTGAAATTGCATGCAATGTTGGGACGTATAACGGTACCCTTAAGGTAATGGCATAACACATTTATTTAAGCTATGTTAAGCTATGTTGTGTTTGTGACTGCTAGATTAGTGGTTTTTTTGGAAGCACGCTTGCCTTGCAGAGTTTTTACTTTGGGAAAGATTGAGTGGCTTCCCTGTTCCCCTTATGTATTGATCTATGCAAGGGTGTTTAGTGAGCTCATGTGCCTTGCTGAACCTTCACTTTGGGAGATATAGAAGGGAAACAGAGAGGCCTCTCAATATCGATTCATGCAAGGAGGCATTTATGTGGTCATTTATTAGCAAGAAGCACGTTTTCTATACATAGTAGTAGGGTACACACAAACTGGTCTTTTGGTAGATACAAGGTACCCTTCTATTAGCTTAACTTTGTTAATACACAATGAGTAACAAGAATTATTTGTTAGTAAAAAGTTCATAAAAAGAAAAATGCAGTATTGCAACTTACATACTGCCTTATACAGAATATATGTATTTGTCAGTAACTCTCTGTAACTAGATATAACTTGATTGCTCATGCACAGTCAGACATGCTTTGGTACCTGAATAACCAGTGTTTATAGTTGTCCTGAGGAAATAGCAGGAACATTACTATAGGACAGAGTCAAACATTATTCTCCAAGACCTAAATATTTCTTTGGGTCCTTGCACATCAGCGTTTTTCGCTGATCGCAGCAGATGTGGTGGATTTACCGCATCTGCCACCTAACTCCCGAGTTGCGGTTTACCTGCGGCAAGCCCCATGCAATGTCTATGTGTGGTTTTGGCACTTGAGGCAGTTGCGGCCGCGAAAAAAACGCGGTAAGCAGCGATTTTTTTCGCGGCCGCAGCTGCTGCAAGTGCCGAAACCATACCGCACTTGATGAACTTGTTGCAAGCTCCATAGATATTGCATGGGGTTTGCTGCAGGTGAACCGCAAGTCTGACGGTTAGGCGGCCGATGCGGTAAATCTGCCGCATCTTCCGCGATCAGCGAAAAACGCTGATATGAAAGGGGCCAGTGACATAAAATGACATAATTAAATTGAGAATCCAAGAGAATGTGGCGCCCCTGCGACTAGGAGGCCACATAGGGAACTGCAGCCAGGTAGGAGGAAAAGACAGTTTGCACCACAAACACCCTCACAGACATTCCACACACCACTAGGAGGCAGCACCTAACCCGGAGCCCGGAACTCTAGGCGGGCAAGGGGAGGTGGGTTTAGAGGACAGTGGGTAGGACAGCATGTAGGTCAGGTGACAAAAGGTAGAAATAGAGGAAGAGGAGGAGGAAGGGGTCAGTAGGCCGGAGTAGGCTGAACACCACAGACCAGCAGTAGGCTAAGAAGCAAAGACTGAGCTGAAAAGACCAGAGTAGGCCAGAGGGGGGATCCAAGATGGCTGCTGACCAGGGAGGCTGCACTGCACAGAGCTCCTAGAACATCCTACAGCATCCAAGCCATCCATCAGCAGTGAGACTCCAAAATACCCACAGCCACCCATACACAGCTACCCGCTCCATTCAGGAACCCAGAGACGAGATTGGGAGAAGATAGGAGCATCTGGAGGCTCTCCTGGAGAAGGCCTTGCATGTGCCACCATCCTCCTCCATCTTGGGCCTGGCGCGGCCCCATCACACCCCCTAATCACAGGCCCAGCCTGACGGTACCGCTTTGAACACCTACTGTATACAGACCGGGAGAGAAGCCAGCGCTCCCTGACACCCGCGCTCCCGGGGAGCCAGACGGAGAGAACAGCCAAGCTCTCAGTGGACGCGCTGAATGAGAGAACAGCGCGCACCATCCTCTCTCTCCCTCCGGTGGCGCGACTCGCAAGAACAGCCTACAACTGGCGCGGGAACGAGGTGAGCGCCCGGTGACACCGGTGAGCTGGTGGGGACTGTAGGGGAGCTGGCGCTGCGGGGCTCAGGGAGAGCGGCGGGGGCCCAGAGGACTGTGGGGATCAGTGTGTCACTGCAGACCAGCAGCCAGCCCAGAGAGCTGAGATTACAGTGGCTGCAAGGGCTGCTATACAGCAGCGGCTCCAGAATAAACACTAATACAGGAACGAGGGGCTGTCAAGGGCAGATCAAGGCACTGCATTAACTGTAATTGTGCTGGTAACAGATTGAGAGAAGAATTGTACCCCTAGCCTGGTGCCCTGTGCGTACTGGAGGCTATAGAGAGACTGTGCATTGAACCTATCCACGATCCCTCCACCTCAGTGGACTGCACTGCTCTTTATTTACTGCATCTGGTGTAATACATCTAACACCAGTAGGATCTACCAACTATAAGTTCTGGATCTCTTCCATTAAATATTGATTGATAAGCTATGACATCCTAAAACATTACTTAGCCAGCAGGGGGAGCCAGAATACCAAAATTGTCTGCAATCTATCAACAGAACTACCCTGACACAATATGGGAAAGTCAAGTGTTAAACCACCAAAAAGTACATCTAAGACTGTGAAATCAGTTACCCAGGCTGATGTCGACCACTTTATGAAGGCACATAACACTGTCACAGAATTTACAAAACCAACCAAACACGCAAATATGGCTTATGGGGATGACTTTGACACAGAGGGAGAGAGCGAATCAGAGGGAGAGCCCCAGTCTAAAGATGCCATGGTTACCCGCTCCTTTATAAAACGTATACTAGCTAAAGCCCTAGAGCCGATTGGTCGGGAACTGGCAGAAATAAAACAAGACATAGCATCACAGGGCCACAGACTTGAGGCACTCGAAACATCCCAAAATGCGGTGTCACAACGGTCCAATGAAATGCTCAATAGCCTTAAAGTCCATGAGCAGCAACTACATCTAATCCATACTACCCTGGAGGACCATGAAAACCGCGAACGCCGCAACAATATTCGGATCAAGGGCCTACCCGAATCTGTGGCGTTTGAGGCTTTGGGCGCCGCTGCCTTAGAGATCTTCAGGAGCTTGCTTACTGACGACGATTCTCGAGACATTGAGCTAATTCGAGTCCATAGAGCCCTCCGCCCCAAACCGACACAAGGAGAGGCACCCCGTAATGTCCTGTGTTGTTTTTTGGACTATCGTGTCAAAGACTTGATTCTCCGCAAGGCAAGGGAACAGAAGGAGATTGTCTATGACGGCGCACGGATCCAACTCTTCCAAGACCTATCAGCGATCACCCTGAAAAAAAGGAGACTACTGAAACCCTTTACAGATGCCGCACTACAGCAGGGTCACCGTTTCCGATGGCTGTTCCCTTTCGGAGTCCTCATTACGGCGGGGGATAAGAGGCTCACCATCAGAACATCTGCAGATGTGAAGACCACCTGCACAGCTCTCGACATAACCCTTGAGACCCTCCCGGATCTGGAGTCGTTTCATTCGGCGGCACTGCTCCATCCTCTTCCGGGTCAGACGCCTTGGCAGCAGGTGACCCCGAAATCTCAACGCACGAAGAGAAAATCGACAAAATCACCTACACCTAAGGAACCCGAAGATGCCACATGAAAACCATTATACCCTATGTTGACTTACTCTAACTATCGCCCCCTTTGAGAGCCATCTGCCGTCGTGCGGAGATTCTAAATTGGGGTCGAAAGATGCGGTCTGAAAGACCTGGTTCACACCTTTCTCTCTCTCTCTTTTGTTTGTCAAGACTTTGTTAGACAATGTTAGACAAGCTACCTCTATATACCCCCCCCTAAGCTGGCTACCAATGCCACATACAACAGTGGTATTTAGTATTGAACCTAGAATTGTTAAGCTTAATTCTTTGCTTCTAAAACCAATGTTTCTTTATTTCTCCCCCCCTGAGATTTCTGATACCTCCCGCTTTCTCCTACCCCCCACTACCCTCTTTCCTTCCCCTAACATCCCAGGCACAAGCAAGTACTCTACACTGGACCCACCAGAAGAAAATAATCGCCATGCCGGACTCCAATAAGGTAATAACCTTTGCATCCATTAATGTACATGGACTCAACTCCCCGAGATCCAGGCACCCTATACTACACAGACTCAAAAAACAAAAGGCAGAAATATTATTTGTCCAAGAGACACACTTTAAACCTGACAAAATCCCGAACTTTGAAAGATCAAGCTATGATACATGGTACCATGCCACATCCACCCAGTCAGGCTCGAGGGGAGTCTCCATTGCTATGCAGAGAGGAGTCTCATTTCAGCTACGGGAATCTTTAATAGACCCACAGGGGCGATATATCTGCGTGAAAGGACTTTTAAACGGTTCGCTGACGACCCTTTGTAGCCTGTATGCACCTAATAAAAAACTGATGAAATGGTTAACTTCAACCCTAAAAAAGATAGAGCAATTCAGAGAGGGTGTACTCTTGATCGGAGGGGATCTAAATATAGCATTGGAACCAATGCTGGACACATCAAAACAAAAAAGCGCTTTTTCTCCTAGAGACTTGTCGAGACTGCACACTACACTCAATTCAGTGCAGCTAATCGACTCATGGAGATACCTGAACCCGTCCGTGAGAGACTACACCTTCTACTCCAACCCTCACAGGTCCTATCACCCTATAGATTACATTCTAGTACCAAGATCATTCCTACCCAGATTGTCCAATGCTAATATAACCCCAAACGTTTATTCAGACCACGCCACCGTATTGCTGTCTATAAATATATCCAAATCACACACAGGAGCTAGATCTTGGCAGATTAATGAATCACTATTAGACTTACCCGAGGTGCGAACACGACTTAACAAAAAACTTCAACAATATTTCCAACAAAATGAAACAGAGGAGATTTCACCCCAAACTCTTTGGGAGGCACATAAAACAGTACTAAGAGGTGAACTTATCTCCATAGCTTCCTATTACAACAAAAAGAGACACCAGAAAGTTCAGAGCTTATATGACGACATAGCTGAGCTAGAGATGCTACACAAAAAACATACAGACCAGGCTACTCTGGAATCTCTGATTGATAAGAGACAAAAATTGAAAGACATCATTAATGCCAGCTCTGCAAAATGGTACACGTCATGGAAGAATAGGATGTTTGTACATGGAGATAAGGCCTCTAAATTCCTCCTTACACAGCTCCGTAAAAGGCAAGCTCGCACACAAATACATTCTATCAAGAATGCTCATGGTATGACAGCGCAGAACCCCACACATATAGAGACAGCCTTCTTAGAATACTACAAACAGTTGTATAATTTACACCCAAGCGACACTGAAGCTACTAAACTTCAGAGAAAATTAGATACTGCCTCCTTTTTACAGAAGTTGACCCTCCCTACACTAACACAATCTCAACAATATAAGCTAACTAAGCCCTTCACGCTGAGTGAGCTCCAGTCCGCCCTGTCGAGGTGCCCCAAAGGCAAAGCCCCTGGACCAGATGGGTTCTCGGCGCAATATTACAAAACCTTCGCTTCGCTCCTCCTGCCCCGTCTCCTAAGGATATGTAATGACACGTTAGAGGGACATCCACTCCCACAACAAATGTTAGAGGCAAAAATCTCCCTAATACACTAAGAAGGCAAAGACCCGACCTCCTGTAGCAGTTACAGACCGATATCATTACTAAATGTAGATCTGAAACTATTAGCTAGTATGTTTGCAAGAAGGATCGCCGAGTTTTTGCCAGATTTGATATCATTAAACCAAACAGGTTTCGTGGGCGGGAGAGAGGGAAAAGATAATGTTCACAAAATCCTACACCTCCTCCAATATACCAAAGCTCATAAACTGCCGCTAGTATTGTTGGGCACAGATGCTGAAAAGGCCTTCGACAGGGTGGACTGGGCTTACCTAGAGGAAACATTATTACACTTCGGCTTCCCACCCATGATAGTTACAGCCATTATGGCAATGTACCAAGACCCAACTGCACGTATTAAGATCAATGATGCATTAACGCAGAGGTTTACTATCCATAATGGAACCAGGCAGGGCTGCCCGTTGTCTCCACTGCTGTTTATTCTGGCGCTAGAACCACTACTGATTTCTATACAGGGAAATCAAAATATAGAGGGTATCAAAGTAAACAAATCACAATTTAAAACGGCAGCCTTCGCTGATGACCTACTAGTCCTTTTGACCAATCCACTAAAGGGACTTCCAGCCTTGGTAACTCTGATGGAGGCATACGGCGGCCTGTCTGGTTTCAAGATTAACATATCTAAATCCGAAGCTCTGGACCTACATATACCCACACACTCATTGACAAAACTGAAAAAAACTATACCCGTTTACTTGGCCTAAGTCCTATATTACTTACCTAGGAGTGAAGATAGGCAGATCGGACACAGAATTGTTCAGATTGAATTTTCCCCATCTACTCGACTCTGTAGCAACCCTTATCAAGGGATGGAGAGACTCCTATCTGTCATGGATGGGTAGGAAAAATATAATAAAAAGTCTGATCTTGCCTAAATTCACCTACCTATTCCAGATGTTACCCATAAAAATACCATCATCTTATCTTCAAAAAGTGAACTCCCTCTTTTCTACGTATATTTGGAAAAATAAGAAACCGCGCATATCCTATCGTCTACTGTCACTCCCAAGGAAGGATGGAGGAATGGGTGCGCCAGACATCAGACGATACTATAGAGCTGCCATTCTTAGATATAATTCGTAACTCCAGAGATAAGCAATGGCTTGAGGTAGAGGAAGCGCTTGCCCCTGTTTCTCTTAGATACCTCTTCTTAGCCCAGATGCGCCTTAACCCTGACGATTGTATATTAAACTCCCACACTAAAATTACACTCAAAACATGGCAAGATTCCATAAACATTTTAGCCCCGCCTCTATCCCCCCTACTTAAGCTCTCAGACATTCTCGCTCACTCACTGCCACACCCAGGACAGTCAGACGGGGAACTAAAATATTCCAACATTTCTGTAGACCAACTAATTCAGGAGGGAACACTTCTCCCACTGTCTGATCTGCATCAAATTCCAGGCTTATCGTCTTTAAATTTTCTACATTATGGCTCCATCCATGCACTCCTAAAACGCCATATTAAAAATACTAACCTATCTAGAACTTTAACAACCTACGAAATACTTTGTGCCAAGGCCTCTAGACCCAAGAAAATATATTCCACCATCTATCAAGCTTTAGTAACCTCTGACAAAGGTCTAAAAAGAGCATACGTCTCCCATTGGGAGAGAGACTTGGGTTACGAATTCACACCGACCCAGATTCTTCACATATATAAGCAATCCCATGGCCCGTCCCAGTGTGTCCGTGCACAAGAAAACACATTTAAAATAATAACAAGATGGTACCACACGCCAATACGGAGCTCTGGCTGGTGCGAGGATGGTAACACTCTGTGTTGGCGATGTGGAGCGGGCCCTGGCAACTACATCCATATTTGGTGGCAATGTCCAGCCATCGCTGTATTCTGGCAGCAAGTCGAGACCCTTATCAGCAATGTAATATGAAAAGATCTAAAATTAAAACCAGAGACAGCCTTACTGAACTTCTGGATCTGGCCAGATCACCAAAAAGCATCTCATTTGGCCCAACATATACTCAATGCAGCTAAACTACTAATACCGACACACTGGAAAACTACTGGTCTCCCAACACTATTGCAACTAAAGGACAAAGTGCACTCATTTTACCACGTGGCTGAGACAGTATCTCTAGTGAAACATACCCGAACCGCCTTCTTGGATGTCTGGCAACCATGGATGAACTATAGAACTTCAATCCGGAATACATAAACAACTTTATGTACACTGTAATACACGCTTGCTTGTGTCCATCCTTCCCCTCCCTTTACTACCCCTCCTCCCACACCCCATACCCAACTGCCCCTACCTCCACTAAGAATACCCTAACTCCCCTCTATCTTAGTTTATTCTCCTGTTGTTAACGTTATACATTGTCCGTACTTGTTACTGGGAACAATTACCTTAACTCATTGCTTATTAAACTAGCCCGGAATGTCAGAACAGAAGATATGTTCCATCTGATAGCAGAGCCCATTTAACTACGTCTTCTTATTTTAATTTCTTTTTGGGCTACGATCGTACGGCATGTATTTTATATGTATTTCATATGTGATAATATACTATGTAATGTTCATTCTTTCTTAATAAAAAGAATTTTGAAAAGAAAAGAGTAGGCCAGAGGGTGCCGAGCAGAAAGAAGGAAGCACACGTTCTGGAGGAGTGGGGCTGATGGAAATGCAGAATCCAAAGCGCCAGAGAAACCATGGGGAGAAAGCACATCCATAGCCAGCACCCCAGGAGTGTGAGGAAAGAGAGGACCAGCAGCACTGGGTCCTAGGAATACGGCAGCACTGACTACCGAAGTCAGAATCACACGGGGCAGAGGGAGCCTGATAGTGCCTTGCGGGAGAGGACTATTGGAGGCTAGGCAGACTGCAGATAGTCGACTCTGGCGGGGAACTGAAGATTTACCCGGTATCCCCAGATTCACAGACTGGGAGCTCCAATTCTAGGTTGGAGTTCCCGCCTAAAGGACAGACAGCTCAGTGGCAACTAGGAGAATCCACAAGGGTCAGAGCTACCGCTACACTGTCCGGAGACACACACACAGACAGAGAACAAAGCCTAGAAAGGACCGTAGAGAGAGTGAGGGGTCGCAGGGTAACAACCTGGCTGCAGAGAGTTTAGAGGAACCCAGAGTGGAAAGCCTGTAACCCGTGTAAGAGAACTGTAACTTGAACTATTGTACTGCGAAAACTGCACAGTGAACCCGGTGAACCCGGTGAACCCTGCTTCCGACTCCCCTGTGTGATTTTCCAACAGACAGAACTTTACTATAACTTTGCACCCTTGTCAGTGAATGATTCCTTCCAGCAGGACAGCATAAAAGGTCCCACCTGGAGAGCCACAGCCTGTCAGCTCTGCACAATGGCTGGAAGAAGGCTGCTGCAGCAGCAGGAAAGTAAGTGAACTGCACCTATTGCAAACCTCCATCATAACGATCATACACTTTAACTATCACTGCCCCGGTGAACCCAGCTCTACCCGCGGAGAGCGATTCCATCTACAGCTGCCTAACATCATCCCCGGAGGTTCTGCAGCAGCGGTGGTCCCATCACTGACCACACACCGTGGGTGGCGTCACAACAAACTTTAATCCATTGTACATACCCCCTGTTACTTGTGTGGGCCTGGGACACGGTCCAGACCACCACCTCCGTGACATCACCCAGCAGCGACCTGGTGCGGTACCGAGTACCCCGTCCCAGTGGGCTCCACAGGAACATTAAATAATCATATTAATTGTGGACTAAGTCACTGGTTATTTTAATTTACAAAGTACGTATGGAGAGCACATTCCAACCAGACCTTAGAGAGAGGCTGGGTGTAGTTGTTGGCGAGGGATTGAATGCCAGACACAGTGCCAGCTCGCTCTGGGTTATTCCCAATCTTACTGGTCTTGTGAGTCCCAGTACAAACCAGCCCAGGTCAACAGTCTAATTTGTGACAGTCACTTTCCCTTTCTGGGGCTCCATGCCTATTCTTCTCTTAGAGGAGGGGAGTACGTGGGTTCTGATCATTATCTTAGAGGAGGGGAGTACGTGGGTTCTGATCATTATGGTCAGAGTAAAGTTGTCATAAGGTAGTAAGGAATAATGGGGGGGCCATGTCTAATGGACTGACCCACAGGCTATGGGGTTCTTAACTGTCCCTTATCCCAGAGTTACCTCTAATGGTGAGGATGTCTAGGCTACAACCCTTGCCCTGTTTCAGGCCATTTGGTGCAGATTTTGTGGCAGAAAAACAGAAATCTGTACAACACGTGCAAGGAATAAAAGCAATGTTGGCACAGCACTTCTGACCTGTCATATACTTTGCTGGCCTCAGGATAGACATGCAGATTTTGATGCAGATTCTCAATATCTGCATAAAAAAAAGCATCAAGCAATACACTGTGAGCACAGGGCTTAAGAGGGTACAGGGAGGGCCACAGTTGTGGTGAGAGATCTGAAAGATTTATCTTGCCCTCTGGCTACCTCCACAGAGACTTCTACGGCAGGGGTGGCCAACTACAGTCCTCAAGGTATGAAAACAGTACAAGTTTTCAGGATACACTTAGCATTACACAAGTGCTATTTTCATCACCTGCAGAGGTGATAATTGTAGCATCTTGTGCATTGCTAAGTGTATCCTGAAAACGTGCACTGTTTAAGGACTGCACTTGGCCAGCCATGTTCTACAAGAGTTTGTGTAGTGTCTTGCATCTCCATACCACAAAATGTCAGACCAGAGACCTGCGGTTTAGTCGCCAGTCTCTTTAGGACAGTATCAAAGCATCTCTTTGCAGAAACAGTCAAGCACACAAGGAGTGAACTCAAAAAACTTTTCAGCTAATCCAGCAGGGGGAAGCAGAACTGGTGGGAAAGGGAAAAATAACATTAACTAAAAGACAGGCCTCGCTCTTTGAAGGATGGAAAAAAACTGAAAAAAGTCCTTCTCCAGACAAAATGACAACTAAGGGATGAGTCAGTGAGTCAACAACATGCCTTTTTTTAGGGAAGTCTACTTTGAAAGTTTTTACTCCAATTACAGCTGTGTCAACGCTGGCAAGGGTAGAGGTCACCATTTCTCATCGTATTCCGCTGCCGGACAGTCTCAGGTGGTTGCAGAGACTACTCCTCCAGGGGCATTCTCCGCCACCACCTGCCCCCAGCACAACTCAACATGGACACCGCTGGAGAAAAGTATGGAGAAATTAGGGGACAACTAACCCCTATAGAAGAGATGGGAGCAACTTGGGCAACACTGTCAAGCCTTTCAGGATTGATGGCCCCTGTGGGTTTGGGTTCAACTGCCTGGCTACCTAAGAGAGTCCTGGCCTCCATTTGATGCAACATTCTCTTCAGGTCAGCTTCCTGCTGCCAGTTTTCAAACTAGTCGACTGTGACAACTCGACTTACACCAACCTCGAAACACCCTTGCTGCCCATCACCTTCATTAGGGTGACCTCTGCAAAATCTATGTTGGGGAAAAGTCTTTTGGAAAGATGCTCCCGCAGCGGGGTGGACCGGTTGAAGTAGTAACAATGATCAATACCTTCTTCGGCTACGAAGCTAAACCCCCTCTGCTGGATGAATGCCACCACCTTGCCTTGGGTACATTGATCATCAAAGTCATAAGCATTAGGCCCATGCAATCACTCTCGAGTGATAACATCCGCAAGCCAGATCACCTCAAGAAAAGAGACAGGACAGAGTAATTAATTCTGTATCGGTTAGTTGCTTGGAGGGGACAGGGGTCCCCTCCCAGCATTCTCCCAGTTTAAAGCCTTTGGCGGGGGTCCTGCACATAGGATGAGGTAGTAAGGGCAGAAAGCCCTGTTTCCCAACTGTTCATTATCCTCCTCTTCATGCTCCTGGATTTGCCGATCCAGTAGCTGCGGAATCACCTGCAGGTGTAAAAAACACTCAGGAGGATCTTGCAGCATGCCTGGTGGATATCTGCTTCTCCTGACTGGCATGGGGAATGGCTCACCTCCAGACTGTTACCTCCTCATGACCACCTCTGGCATCCAAGCCCAGTGCTGGATAGGACATCACATCCCTCTGCATTTTGGGCCACTAAAAATGTTGCAATAGGAGATCCAGAGCATCTTTTACTCCAGGGTAACCAGCCATAACGGAATCATGATTTCCTCCTGAACCTTAAGGTGAAGATTCAGGGGAAAAAAATAACTTGTTAGCTGAGACACCAGAAGGTGCCTCATTCAGGGCCGTTGTAATATTAGATTAACCCCTTCCCGACCTTTGACGTTGTGTAACGTCATGAAAGTTGGTGCCTTCACGAACCATGATGCTGCACAACGTGATGGCGGTTACCGCGGCACCATTGCCGCGGTAACCGCCATTGGGCCCCGGTGCTCAGTGATTCCTATCACAGAGCACCGAGGCTTGAGGTCAGGGGGTGGGATTCCCCACCGCATCCCCAGGATCACAGTGATTGGCTAGTGAATCATGGGCTACACTGTATTTTTGGTTGCCAGCCAGGTACAATGAGGCAGCTGGGGTTGGGGCAGTCTGTAGCTGCCAAGTTGTACCTGGCTGGCCCAAATATATGGCGAAGCCCCACGTCATTTTTTTTTTTTTATTACTTCTACAAATAAAATGACGGAACTTTGCCTTATTTTTGGTTGCCATCCAGGTACAACTTGGCAGCTGGGGGCTGGAATCCTCAGCGTGGAGAGACCCAAAGGTTGTGGGGCCCCCACACTGCAAATTGCAACCCACAGCCACCCCAGAAAATAGCACCTCTAATAAATGCGCTATTTTCTGGTGCTGTACCCCAACTCTTCCAGTTGTCCTTGTGCTGGTGGCTGTGACGACCATCCGCTGTAAGGCTGAGCTGCTGGTAAGGCAGCACCCCGAGAAACCCCGAGACCCTTAACCCCTATACAGGGATCTGGAATTATAGCGGAGCCCAGGAGGTAGCTACCTATGGGAGCAGCAGAGCAGGGAGGTTGTCTAGGAAGGGAAAAATCAGGAAGCGAAGAACGTAGTCAGAAGTCCGAGTCAAAACCGAGAGGGCAGCGAAGGTACAAAATCGTCAGGCGGTACAGAGTCGAAAATCCAGGCAAAGGTCAGAGTCAAAACCAAACACACACTATGTCACTTGGGGAACCAAAACTATATCTGGCGGCCTGCAAGACAGGCTCCAATGTATTTGAAGAGCGCGGTTACCTCCCATAGGCTGGAGCTCACAGCCTGATGACCTCATCCGGACCGCCCCTAGAGCCAGGCCAGATGGAGATGCACGACTGGCTCCACCCATCCCACCTCTGACAGAAGAACGCAGGCTGCGCCTAACGGACACCTCTGCAGGGCCCGCTCTTCTGCGACCAACACCACCCAGAGGGGAAACACAGCGGCGCTCAGCGACAGAGGCAGACGTCGCTGGAGCAGGTCCATATGAGGACAAGGCCTTCCTATCACCAGCACCACCAGACGAAGGAATCCGGCTCCTCCCAGCGGCCGAGGCAGGAACACCGGCCACCGAGTCCAATGGCGATGTGACAGTGGCACACAGGGGCTCTCCATACACAACATGGTGTCTACTAACAAGTTGAATGGAAAATTAGCTTCAATTGTTAACGGACACCATGTTGTGTATGGAGAGCTCCTGTGTGCCTAAACATTGGAGCTCCCCACAAGTGACCCCATTTTGGAAACTAGATCCCCCCAAGTAACTTATCTAGATGCACAGTGAGCACTTTGAACCCCCAGGTGCTTCACAAATTAATTCGTAAAAACGAAAAAAAAAAATTTTGTTGAAAAAAAAGTGATCCATAAAAAAAGAAAAAGTACTTTTTTTTCAACAAATTTTCTTTTTTCATTTTTACGGATTAATTTGTGAAGCACCTGGGGGTTCAAAGTGCTCACTAGGCATCTAGATTAGACCCTTATCTAGAACTTGTTTCCAAAATGGGGCCACTTGTGGGGAAGCTCCAATGTTTAGGCACACAAGGGCTCCCAAAATGCGACATGGTGGTGTCCGCTAACAATTGGAATTGTTAGCACACACCATGTCGCATTTGGAGAGCCCCTGTGTGCCTAAACATTGGAGCTCCCGCACAATGACCCCATTTTGGAAACTAGACCCCCCCAGGGAACTTATCTAGATGGGTGATGAGCATTCTGAACCCCCACATTTGCTTCACAAATTAATCCGTAAAAATAAAAAAAAAAATGTTTTGTTGAAAAAAAACTGATCTGTAAATATGAAAAAGTAATTTGTGAAGCACCTGGGGGTTCGAAGTGCTCACTATGCATCTAGGTAAGTTCCTTGGGGGGGTCTAGTTTCCAGAATTGGGTCATTTGTGGGAGAGGTCCAATGTTTAGGGCTCTCCAAACCCGACATGGTGTCTATTCTGCCACCGAGATATGTGGGTGAAATGTGTCTGAGGGATGTGATCACCGATCTCTATATAAACAATGGCGGATAGCGTTACTCACTAATCGGTGCTCCTAGGCCTTATCAGCTGCGCACAGGTCAGGATGGATGATGCCGTGATAAAGACTGTTGACTTATTTACAATACCATGAAGAGATGAGATGCCAGGGAGGATGAAGGGATGAAGATGAGGTAGGAGTTAGCACTGTAGATTAGGGCTGTTATAGCTACACCACATTAAAGGTAACAAGAGAATCCTTTCTCCAGTCCTGAAGCATGAGGTTCTAAAAATGGCGATGAAAGACAAATCAGGAAGAGAAGGATCCAGATAGGAGGAGTTACAGACAGAAAAGAATTTTGGGAAAGTACAATAACATAATATTACAATGTAATGCAACAATGACCAGTAGATGGCAGCAAAAGATAGCAGATGCAATAGATGATACGATTAATACATAACATTACAAATTTCCAAGTATGGCTGAAAGTCAACAGACAAACGGGTGCAGCACACTCTGAAATCCTTGGATTTCACTATATGAACAGTTTTGAATTTGGGGTATTTACCTAGAATGCGCGAAGGAATACCTCAACCTGTACGATAATAGAAACAATGTATGCTTGCAACAGTAACCAAAAATAGAACGAGGTAGACAAATGTCTATAACAAGTTCCGGAAGTAGTCCAAAGGATAACCCATCTTCGGATTGGAGAATTCGCACTAGGCCAAACAGCCTTTGGATTACAATTGGGTTGGAGACAAAGTTACTTAGAAGAGTTCCTTTTTGAAAAACATTCTGCTGCACATTGCGTATCACAAACAGTTCAATTGGAGTAATGTCTTCTGCAGAGAGAGGCTTATGACAGATATGCCAACCACAGCAATTAGTGTTACTGTCCTTATTGTGATAACATTGTACGATGTGGACTAACCTTACAATGGCACGAATCAGCCTCGTCCATCTTGAGAACAGCTCGAATCGCCCACAATCCAAGCAACCTTCTCCTTGGATTTGGTGATGAAGGTGTTGACATCAGGACGAATCTCTGGGTCGACATCTGGATCCTGAATGCCGAAGCTGTCTTCAACGGCATTCTCCTCGCACTAGTTATAAAGGAACTTTGGTCCAGTTAACCAACAAGAGTTTGCGAAGGCACCAACAGACACTAGTCTGGTAGCGAGGACTGCAGGGTTCAGATGGGATGGGATGTGCAGCCATTGCAGAGTTTTAGAGTATCTCCTTATCCTTTCAACGTGGTTACTGACGTAGACGTAAAAGCGTTTCATCTGGTTGTATTTGTAGCCCAGAACTACCTTACTGTCTGTGTAGAATCTTGTGTTGTCCACGTGAATAGCCAGTTTGCTTTGTATGAAGTCTGAAATCTCTAGTACAGCCCCACAGAGCTTGAGTCTGGGTTTGGTGTGCTCGGGTTTATGTGCCAGTTTGGCCTTCCCAAACAGAAATCCAACATGGGCTTCATCATTAGAGTCCGTAACCTTCAAATAAGCAATGGCTGCAGTAGCTTCAGTGGAGGCACCAGCAAATACATTCCAGCATCCCTTTCTACGAGTGGTAGGAAAGAGATTCATGTAACAACGTGGTATGCCGACCTTATCCAAGGCACAAAGAGACTCTTTACACGACTTCCACCTTAATTGTTTGTCCGCAGGGAGTGGTACATCCCAGTCCTTAATGGATTCTGAGAGATGTCTCAGCAGAATCTTGGCTTGTATAGTCAGGGGTGCAACAAATACAAGTGGATCATATAGACTGTTCACCACCGACAGAACCCCACGCTTAGTAAATGGTTTTTCGGCACCATTAACCTGAAAGCTGAAGGTGTCCTTTAACAAGTTCCACCTCAGGCCCAGACATCTCTGTACTGGTGGATTGTCTGAGCCTAGATTCAAGTCCCTGAATTCTATGGCATGATCATTAGGGTGAAAGGCCTTCATGACGACAGCACTATTGGAGGCAATTTTATGCAACCTTAAATGAGCTTTAGAAAGCATACCTTGTGTCTGTTTAAGCAGATCTATGACTTCTTCCATTGTGGGCAGGGATTTAAGTCCATCGTCCACATAGAAGTCTTTTTCAATGAACTGTTGGGCATCCTTCCCGAACTCGGCTTCGCCATCGGAAGCAGTCCTACGTAGGCTGTACGTAGCGACTGCGGGAGAGGGACTGTTTCCGAACACATGCACCTTCATGCGGTATTCGACCATTTCCTTGTTGGTGTCGTTGTCTCGGTACCATAGGAAATGGAGATAACTTCTGTGGTCTTGATGAAACAATGGAACATTTGTCAGCGGTAATGTCAACTAGGGATGGGCGAATCTACTCGCTAGGACTCGTTACTCGGCGAGTAGTAAGAGACTCGCAGGACTCGGTATTCTGCAAGTTTCCCAGTGATTACTCGCACGAGTCCAATGCAAATCAATATCAATCCTAGTTTTGTCAGAAACGCTGACAAAACTAGGATTGCCATTGTTTGCATTAGACTCGGCTACTGTGCCAGTGATAGCAGGGAAACTCGCAAATAACTGCTGTTACATTGCGAGCCGAGTCCAGCTGTCTTCTCTGTGCAGCTCCAGGGTCCTAGAGCCCGCCTGTTCACAGACATGATGTAGCAGTGCTGAGATTGTTCTCAGTCTGCTCATTCCCTGTGCATAGATATCTATCTATGCACAGGTGATGTAGCAGAGAGGACATTGCGTTTTGGACTACGTCGGACGGAAGAGGATTTTTTTAATTAAAGATGGAGTCCCTAATGGCTTTTTTTTTTATTTCAAATAAAAATTTTTCTCTGTGTTTTTTTAACCCTTTATTGGAGATTCTTAATGTCAGGCCACGTTTGACCCAGCCACTAAGAATCTCGGGCTTAATACCAGCTTGTATAACAAAGTTGGTATTAACCCCTTTATTACCCAGCGTGCTACCGCCACCAGGGCCGCTGGAAGAGCGGGGTTCAGCGCCAGAGGATGGCGCTTCAATGAACGCGCCATCTTCTGGGGCGGCTGCGGGCTGCAATTTGCAGCAGGGGGTGCCCAGAAAGCTTGGGCATCCCTGCGCTGCGGATTCCAGCCCCCAGCTGCTTAGCTGTACCTGGCTAGACATAAAAAAAAAATGCGTGGGGCTCCGCGCAATTTCTAATTATTTCATGAATTTCAGAGTCAGAGTCTCAGAGTCAGAGTCAAGAGTCAGAATCTCAGAATTTCATGAAATAATTTAAAAAAAGTGCGTGGGGCTCCGCGCAATTTCTATGTCTAGCCAGGTACAGCTAAGCAGCTAGGGGCTGGAATCCGCAGCGCAGGGATGCCCAAGCTTTCTGGGCACCCCCCGCTGCAAATTGCAGCCCGCAGCCGCCCCAGAAGATGGCGCGTTCATTGAAACGCCATCCTCTGGCGCTGAACCCCGCTCTTCCAGCGGCCCTGGTAGCGGTGGCACGCTGGGTAATAAAGAGGTTAGGGCCAGCTTTGTATTATCAGCTGGCCCTAAGCCCGAAATTTATGGCGGTCACGCCAATATTAGACATGACCGCCATGAATTTCTATTAAAAAATTTTCTTTGTGTTGTGTTTTTTTTAAAACAATTTATTAGAAATAAAAAAAAAAGCCATTAGGGACTCCATCTTTAATTAAAAAAATCCTCTTCCGTCCGACGCAGTCCAAAACGCGATGTCCTCTCTGCTACATCCCCTGTGCATAGATATAGATCTCTATGCACAGGGAATGAGCAGACTGAGAACAATCTCAGCACTGCTACATCAGGCAGCAGGCGGGCTCTAGGACCCTGGAGCTGGCAGCCTGTACAGAGCAGGACTCTTATCTGTGTGAGTTTCCCAGCGATTACTTACAAAGTAAACGAGCAATGCAAATAAATGACAAAACTAGGATTGCTTCAGGCTGAAGCTTCCGAGACACATCTGCGATTTGTAAATCTCACACTACTCGCTATTACTCGCTTCCCCATTCATTAACATTGGACTCGCTAGACTCGCAACGAGTAGCGAGTCCTGTGCTCGGACTCGCTAGAGTCAAGCGATTCCGAGTAATTTAGGATTCGCCCATCACTAATGTCAACTAGTGATGGGCGAATCCTAAATTACTCGGAATCGCTTGACTCTAGCGAGTCCGAGCACAGGATTCGCTACTCGTTGCGAGTCTAGCGAGTCCAATGTTAATGAATGGGGAAGCGAGTAATAGCGAGTAGTATGCGATTTACAGATCACAGATGTGTCTCGGAAGCTTCAGCCTGAAGCAATCCTAGTTTTGTCATTTATTTGCATTGGACTCGTTTACTTTGTAAGTAATCGCTGGGAAACTCGCACAGATAAGAGAAGAGTCCTGTCTGCTCTGTGCAGCTCCAGTGTCAGCCTGCTGCCTGATGTAGCAGTGCTGAGATTGTTCTCAGTCTGCTCATTCCCTGTGCATAGACATCTATATCTATGCACAGGGGATGTAGCAGAGAGGACATCGCGTTTTGGACTGCGTCGGACGGAAGAGGATTTTTTTAATTAAAGATGGAGTCCCTAATGGCTTTTTTTTTATTTCTAATAAAAAAATTTCTCTGTGTTGTGTTTTTTTTAAAACAATTTAATAGAAATTCATGGCGGTCATGTCTAATATTGGCGTGACCGCCATAATTTTCGGGCTTAGGGCCAGCTGATAATACAAAGCTGGCCCTAGCCTCTATTACCCAGCGTGCCACCGCCACCAGGGCCGCTGGAAGAGCGGGGTTCAGCGCCAGAGGATGGCGCTTCAATGAACGCGCCATCTTCTGGGGCGGCTGCGGGCTGCAATTTGCAGCGGGGGGTGCCCAGAAAGCTTGGGCATCCCTGCGCTGCGGATTCCAGCCCCCAGCTGCTTAGCTGTACCTGGCTAGACATAGAAATTGCGCGGAGCCCCACGCATTTTTTTGACTCCGACTTCGAGACGACTCCGACTCCGAGACGACTCCGACTCCGACTCGACTCCGAGACAACTCCGACTCCGAGACGACTCCGACTCCGAGACGACTCCGACTCCGACTCCGAGACGACTCCGACTCCGACTCCGAGACGACTCCGACTCCGACTCCGAGACGACTCCGACTCCGAGACGACTCCGACTCCGACTCCGACTCCGAGATGACTCCGACTCCGAGACGACTCCGACTCCGACTCCGAGATGACTCCGACTCCGAGACGACTCCGACTCCGAGACGACTCCGACTTCGAGACGACTCCGAGATTACTCCGACTCCGAGACGACTCCGACTCCGAGACGACTCCGAGACGACTTCGACTCCGAGACGACTCCGACTCCGAGACGACTCCGAGACGACTCCGACTCCGAGACGACTCCGACTCCGAGACGACTCCGAGATGACTCCGACTCCGAGACGACTCCGACTCCGAGACGACTCCGACTCCGAGACGACTCCGAGACGACTCCGACTCCGAGACGACTCCGACTTTGAGGCGACTCCGACTCCGAGACTCTGACTCTGAGCCTCTGACTCAGAAATTGCGCGGAGCCCCACGCATTTGAAATTCATTAAATAATAAAAAAAAAATGTCTAGCCAGGTACAGCTAAGCAGCTGGGAGCTGGAATCCGCAGCGCAGGGATGCCCAAGCTTTCTGGGCACCCCCGCTGCAAATTGCAGCCCGCAGCCGCCCCAGAAGATGGCGCGTTCATTGAAGCGCCATCCTCTGGCGCTGAACCCCGCTCTTCCAGCGGCCCTGGTGGTGGTGGCACGCTGGGTAATAAAGGGGTTAATACCAGCTTTGTTATACAATCTGGTATTAAGCCCGAGATTCTTAATGTCAGGCCACGTTTGACCCAGCCACTAAGAATCTCCAATAAAGGGTTAAAAAATGTTCTCTGTGTTGTGTTTTTTTATTTGAAATAAAAAAAAAAGCCATTAGGGACTCCATCTTTAATTAAAAAAATCCTCTTCCGTCCGACGCAGTCCATAACGCGATGTCCTCTCTGCTACATCCCCTGTGCATAAATATAGATGTCTATGCACAGGGAATGAGCAGACTGAGAACAATCTCAGCACTGCTACATCATGTCTGTGAGCAGGCGGGCTCTAGGACCCTGGAGCTGCACAGAGAAGACAGCTGGACTCGGCTCACAAAGAAACAGCAGTTACATTGCGAGTTTCCCTGCTATCACTGGCACAGTAGCCGAGTCTAATGCAAACAATGGCAATCCTAGTTTTGTCAGCGTTTCTGACAAAACTAGGATTGATATTGATTTGCATTGGACTCGTGCGAGTAATCACTGGGAAACTCGCAGAGTACCGAGTCCTGCGAGTCCCTTACTACTCACCGAGTAACGAGTCCTAGCGAGTAGATTCGCCCATCCCTAATGTCAACCAATTCCTTTTTGAATCTCATAAGCACTCCCACTAGGTTATTAGTCAGGTTGGGACCAGTAAGGAGAACGTCATTCAGGGATACACCGTCGTGTTTGCCACTTGAATCAAACACCACTCTGATTTGTTTCGGCTTTCTTGGATGATATACTCCAAAGGAAGGTAGATATCAGCATTCCTCATCAGCTTGCAATGGTGGAGCTGGCTCTGCGTGGTCATTGCAAAATACTTTGTCTATAAAGGCTATGAAATGTTCTTTCATTTCAGGCTTGTTCTTTAATGCTCTCTGCAGTGAGATGAACCTAGAGAAGGCCTGTTCTTGATTGTTAGGAAGCGTAGTTCTTGTCACCTTGAAGGGTAAGGTAGCAACCCCGCGGCCATATTCATTTTTGAAGAATCCAGTGTCCATTATTTTAAGAAACTCCTTGTCTTCTGTGGATAAGGTGACCTTGTGGTCATCCTTTGTTGTCTGAAACACTGTCTTCCCCAAATCATCGCCGTAGTGGGTGGGAATGATGTCAGGCTCCTGGATGCACTCTGAGAACCTTTCTTTTACTTCGTAGTGATGAGGCCATGGCTTAAAGTGAGTTGCGCAACCATTTTGGAGCACATACATTTTACAGGCGTTGACTTCGGATGCCTCGTGATTTCTATCCAGGCATACTTCGCCCACAATTACCCAGCCTAGATTGAGTCTTTGGGCATATGGAGCATCATCTGGGCTGTTGCATTGTTGGTGCACCTTGTGGACCTTCAGAATGTCCCTCCCGAGTAGGATTAGGATTTCAGCGTTCGTGTCCAAAGGAGGAATTTCATTAGCTAGGTGCTTCAAGTGGCGATGATGAAGGGCGGCTTCTGGAGTGGGAATCTCCTCCCTGTTATCAGGTATCTGGTAACATTCAATTAGGGTTGGCAAGGGTATATGCACGTTTCCTTTGACT